>AYEL01087478.1:0-46520 GCA_000484575.1 Olivierus martensii | reverse complement strand
TAAAATTATAATTTTTATATAAATTTATATTATAATTTTCCTATTGGTTAATTTGAATTTTAAAATTGACTAATAACATAAGAGCTACTTAAGGCAATTTAAATACTTTATAATAAAACCAAGAATGAGGAAAAAATGATGATAAAACAAATAACGGCAAAATAAATTGCATAAAAAAATCAAACATTCAAATAATCTAAGAAGATAAATTCGTTTCTTCAACGCTGAAAGCAAATACTCTTCTTCTGTAGAAGAATATATGAAAACGAAATCTCTTAAGTCAAAACTTGTTACCATAGCTACAAGCCATGACGTCATGTCTATTTGGCCACCTTACGGACAAAGTAGTCAGCTGATTCGGCCGCATTACAAAACATCAAACAGATGGATTAACCAGAAACGAATGAATTAAATGCAGAATACGTTTAACAAAACAGAAGGTAAGATTTTGTAAAATATTTTTATCTACTATAAGTATAAAAAATATTTTTTTAACTATTTTCCTGCTGGCGAATTCAATATAAATTACATAGAAAACTTTTAATAAACGAATTAATCAAAACAATGGAATTATATTTATTTATATTCATTAATTATTAATTTTTATGAATTATTAATCATTTATGTATGCAATGTTACATATTTTTCTGAATTTATAAAGTTTTCAATTCATTTTTTTATTTTTAGATTAAATCTTTTAATTTAAAATAAGTAATATTTGTTTTATGAACTTAAAAATATTTTCAGTTTATATATAAATAAATTCAGTTATACAATAGTTAAAATCTGAATGAAGAAAAAAAAAACGCTTAATATTCATAAAGACGCATTTATTAAATAACTTTTCTGCGCGTTATCACCCATTATCGGCTTTTATCCGAAATGTTACCTATTTGTCGATTGTCCTTGACTAAGAGGTTCCTATAGTAACCACTAGATGGCCTGAATATTTTTGACAACAAACAATTGTTTTTTCCAATTACTTAATCTTGTTGATTCCGATGAACTGGAATTTTATCTTAATTCAAAATTCTTTTGACATATTAATGATGCTTTTGATGATCCCGAAATTAATCCATATTAAAATAGCAAAATAATTCACTTATAAAGATTAAACTTCGTCATAATTAAGACTATTTATTACAGGATTATTCTATAATAAATGCGTTTAGTCGTAAAATCGATTTTTATTGAACTGTTCTTATTGAGCATATTTAATGAGATCTTAAGGTAATATTTGCATTGTTCCTAACATATTTAATTACAAGTCAATACTTTAGAATCTGATTAAGAAATCTTTACAATAGAAAGTAATTTAGAATCACAGCGGAATCTTCAAACATTATACGCTATGAATAGTAGAAAAATGCGTATTAGAATAGTAATTTTATTGCGTTTTAATATTTTAAATTTATTTCAAAATGCTGAAAATATTAATATCGTAGATAATCTGACCATTTAAGTCATTTCTGTTAAACTATTTAATCTGTTTAATTATAGCACGTTAATAGAATTTGTACAAACGACATTTATAGTCACAGAAAAAAAAATTGTGCGGTGTGTTAAATGTAGTTTTTAATGCATTTATAAATTCCCCAATTCCCAGAACTCGTTTGTAAATTGTTTTATGTTATAAAAATACAAAAGCGGACAAAAAAAAAAGAAAAAAAAATGTATTCGGGCGATAGTGTTCAATATTATCGAAAAGTAGATATTCGAAGAATTTCGCTTATGCGTAAATCTGAATCTTAATCAGCTCAACTTTTTAAAATATTTTTATTCGATTTCTTTTTTAATATCAAAAACGTTAAATTTCTGAGAAATTTTATACACACACATATATATATTTTCCGAGATTTAGTGATACGTTCCATTTTTTATGATGTATTTCTGCGTAGGGAAAAACAGTACGAATAAAATTTAATATAGCTATGATAATGCTTTTGATTGCACGAAATTACAAACGTTTTTGATTATTTTCATTGTAACTAGTCAACTGTTAAAAAGATACATTAGTTAATAATTTCCTAAAGAGTAAAATGTCGGGAACGCCCGTTTCTTCATGTTAAATGTAAATATCACGAACCATGAAGTGTGACTATTTTTTAGACTACTTTCCAAAAAAAGTAAAGGATTATAAGATCGCTGCATACTGATGTCTGTGTTCTCCAATCAAATAAATTTTGAATTAATTAATATATTTTCATGGTATTCTGTACACATGTTCTACCGTTAAATGTGATATGAATCCAATTAAATATAGCGGAAATTTAAATTTTTCAAGTTTTCTCCTAATGAAGATGGATAGATCCGAGTTTGAATTAAGGCCGTTCCTGGCATTTTGCATTTTGTTCACCGGTAAGAACGGTTCAGTAATAACGACATCTGAGCAATGCATAGGGCAACATAATGTCTAAAACGGCCCTGATTTAAATTATCAATTCCTTTCCTTCAAATTGATCATATTCTAATTGTGTATCTTTAACCATTCAAAAATAGCAGATATATTCTGAAATTAGTCAAGTAGTTCTTTCAGAACTGCTTGTTTAAAATGTATAGGATATTCAGATATTTAATATTATTGTATGATGTAACAAATTCGAAAGGATATTCTGTTTGATCTGAGAGGAGATTTATTTATAAAAAAATCATACTTTGCATAGATATAAGAAAACCGACTGGCAACTCACTTTTAATAATTGGAATTTTAGCGCGATTATTTTATTTGGTATATTTTGCACCTTTTATTCAGTTTTTAATTCTATAATTTTAACAAGTTTAATTGAATATCTCAACAAACTAAACTGCCCATCCCACATTTAAAACTGATAAATTAATTTTTCCAGTAAAACAAATAACAAATAATGTTTCCAATTAAAAATTATTTGTTATGTTACATTATATTTTTCCCCATGCATGAAAAAATTCTTAATTAATTATTAAATGTCCCGCCAATCTGAAAATAATGACAGTAAATTGCTACAAGATTTTGTAGGCTCCGTTTATCCATTCAACTACTTAATTATTCAATTAGCGGAACGACTATGTCTGTAATCAGTAACAATGAACAAATTATAAAAGCAGTTGATGATAAAATTACAATAATTAAAAAAAAGTTAACTATGCTAAAAAAAATTTATTATTCATCATCAGTAATCTTTCTCATGCATTGTTTCTTAATTAGTTGAGTTTTTTAAGAGCGAATCTCTCCGACTTTTTTAATCTTTAATTTGATATATTTTTTGTTCTCTTGTTATTCAGAAATGCTCTTTTTTATTGATTGATTGGCAATATAAGCAATAAATCTGATTTGATTGTCAATACAAACAATAACAATATATAGAGAAAACATTTCTGTTTTCAATTTTTCGTTTTACTCCTACGTCTATACATAGCGTAGGAGTAAAACGTCTGCACTGTAGGAGTCTCAATATTTCCATGATTTTCTTACTGTACATTTTGCAAGATGATCGAAAACTACATAACTTTATAACAGTAAAGTCCAACCAAATCGAATATCGATTCTTTTTGTCTTCTAGTTGAGATGAGATAATATAGGAATAGTTTGATTTTGAATTTTTCATTTTATTTTATTTATAACACTCTTGCTTTCATTTTAATAAAAAATAAAAGGAAAAAAGGAAAGTTTCCAGCCTATTAATTTATAATTTTATAAAAATCAATAGTTGAATTAATTAATGAAAGAATTGCAGTTATGGAGCATCCATAAACTATGTCACACTGTTAGGGGTGAGGATATAGTAGATTTATGCTAACAAATGATATAAGAAAGATGGAATCATGTAAATTATAATGTCATGCTGTAAAAATGGCTGAGTTTTACATATCTATAATTAAAAATTTTCTATGTTCTAAAACGTTTATATCCAGTTGTTTGATAGTTTATTTGGAAATTTAAAAATATGCGTAACTCCGTATCAATATAAAATAATTACTGTTTTGTATATTTTTAACGTAAAATCGGAGAAAAGCTTTTTTAAACAGAAGGGAAGTATCTTCAAATTTTGTAACATCACTGTCAGTATGATGAAAAAATGAGGAAGAATAGGGAACAGTTCAAAATAGCATGATGTAGTTTATGGATGCTCCCCTTAGTTAGATCAATTAGTCTCTCAGTTTAACAGCTTCTTTTATACATGAAATTCTGTAATTCAGTTATATATAATTTTTAAAGTACAGTATATCGTTAATATCTATCATAATAAATCTGAGATACGATTGCACTTATATTTATAAATAGAAAGATAAGTTCAATGAATCACTCTCAAATTCTTCTGATAAATTGAATAATGAGAATGGAATGCAATCTTTCTCTGATTTATAAGATTAAAATCCAAGGATGATTCTGTATTTATGTTCCTTAAGTTATTAAAATAAGAAAGCACCAACTTTTCTTAAGGTTAGTAAAAATATCAATATATTTTAAAATTCAATTGTTTTACAATAGATTAAAAGTCTTCAATAAGAGTTACAAACAATATTTGTAAATTTTATAGCTAGTGGCAAGCTAATGGGGGAAAATAAGAAATAAATTGTTTTCTATTTTTATTTTGACGTCTAAGAAAAAAAATAAAGAAAAGGAAATTTTATGCTTCGCATTATCTGTCAGATGCGTGATGTTAAGAATATAATAAAATATTTATTTTTTATTTTCTCAAATATTTATTTTGCTAGCGTACGATGAGAGTTTCACTTATTTTTATTTAGTAAACTATTAAATTATCTTATTACTGTTAAATGTTATTAACTACTACATTAATTAATTACCTTAAGTGTTTATAATTTTATATTTTTACGTCAATTAGATTTTACTTACTTAAATATTTATAATTTTGTTTTCTTAATTAAATGTATACTTTATACATGTATAAATAATAAAAACAATCATCTTGATTATTTGTTATAAGAAATTAATGCATGAGAATATTTTATGTTTAATTTAATAAGTCAAGTAAAAATTAGTGAATTTATTTATCCTATCAAACAATTTGCATAACATAAAATATACTGATAATTTCTTTTATAATTTTTATATTAAAAATTTCTAAAAGTGCAGTTTTCGTTCATTCAATATGCGTGTTGTTGTTCCTCTTTGATTTTTATATTAAAAATTTCTAAAAGTGCAGTTTTCGTTCATTCAATATGCGTGTTGTTCCTCTTAGGCCATTCTGTTATTACAACACGGATTGCTCTAATTTTCTGCCATTGACTCGTTTCCCTTGGCATTTTTATGCTTAATATATGAGCAATGATGTTTTTATAACTCATACAACACGTACTTTTATAACAATTCATACAAAACGTAAAATAATTAAGTAGCAGTACTGATGACAATGCTGATTTCAGTTTTCATATTAGTAAAAATTCATTATTATTAGCATTATTATTATTTGAAAATAATTCGTTTATGATAGGAAATATAACGAGCATTATGGCAAATCTAATTTATATACTATTTCTATAAACTGTTGTCGTGTTAGTATAAATAGCGTGGAGATACTGCTATTACATTATGACAATAATAACGGTAAACAACAATACAACTGCTAATTTTTTTTAAATCGAATAACCTTTCAAAACAAATATCTGCTAGGTTTCTATTGAATAATTCTTTTAAAGAAGGAGAAAATAAATATATCATTGAATGCTGCCTGTCTGGAAGCAAAATATATATTTATAAATGCTATAAAGTAGTAGAAATGGTATTTAGATTTGTTATAAATGTCACGATCTAATTATAATTATTATTATTATTATTTTAAATTTCATACTGTCGCATGTGTACTGTGTGTCTGTATATTGTCTGATTCTCTTCATAGTTAATATTTAATATCAAAAGAATTAAAATGAAAAATGTAAACACTTTATTGATATTTCGATAACGATACATTTAAATTTTCTACATATACAGTAATGTATACTATATATATATATGCACTTGTGTAATCGTTTAATTTACATTTTTATTAAACAAATCGTTATTTAAACAGGTCTGCAGTTAATGATTTTCGGAAAGATTTAAACAAAAACGCTATATGGATTTATGTAAATGTCACGCGGAAATTAATTATATGCTAAATAAAAATTCATCACAACATTCCTAGAAACATTTTTAAATTTTCATAAAATCAATCGTATGTAAAGATGAAGTCCCACGAATATTCATACAGTAAAGAATTATATTATTCTACTTTCTAATGAAATCAAAGTTACAGTATTTCGGTTAAACGGATTAAAAATTAATTTTGTTAATTTATCTTTTTATATTAAATTATAATATAGTCATTCCATCCCAATATTTTTGCCAGACTGATACTAATATTTTTATGATATTCTTTAAGAATATTCTTTTTAAAATTTTTTTAATATAAAAATGACATTTATTTATAATTAAATTTTCATTTATTGCAGGAGAACCTATTTCATTAAATCATCCTCTATTGAAAAAAACATATTCACAAACAAATGATTCACCTTCTGAAACAAATTCTCTTTGTGATGCTTTAAAAAATCACATGATTTCTGAAACTCAAGCAGTTTCAAACAGAAATAATTCAGATACTGCACAGCAAATTCAAAACATGCCATCAGTCCAACAGGAATTATTAGTTAAAGAATCTTATTCAGAACATACTGTTTCTCATTTTTCACAGAATTCCAAACAAAAATCTGATGTAGAAAATATATCTTTGCATACAATACATCATTTTAAATACAGTGATTTGTATTCTGTAAGTAAACAATTTAGTTCAGTTCCAGTAAATGAAGGTGGCTCTAAATTAGGAGAAGGTGCCTTTGGTGAGGTTTATTTAGGTGCATTTGGAAATGGATTTGCAGCAATAAAACGTTTAAAAGCAAATACAAAGCAATTTATTGTTGAACTCCAAGTACTTATAAAGTAAGATTTATTTAAAATTTTTTAGTTTTTTTTTTTCACTTTTTAATAATAAAAATTCATTTTTTTAGATATAAGCACAAGAATCTTCTACAGTTATTAGGGTATTCTAGTGATGGACCAGCACCTTGTTTGATATATGAATATATGGAAAATGGATCATTGCAAAATCATTTAGATTGGAAAGTATGCATAAATTATTTTATTGTAAAATGTAAATTTAGTCAGAGTGATTTAATAAAACATTTGGATTATCAAATCAGATATTTGGATTATAATATCTATGTAAATATACAAGTAAACAATTGAAAACAGAAATTAAAATATTATTTATTTTGAGCAATATTAATTAACCAAATAACTGTTTATTAATATTTTTGTAATTAAATAGAATTTAATGATTTTAATTTTATAATTTAGAACTACAGTGCCACCATAGCTAATTTAGAGCTACAGTGCCACCATAATTTAGCAAATTAGACTCCAATAATTTGTTTGGGGACTATCCCAAAGATACTGGTTTGATTCTGGGCCAAGGAAAATTTTTTAAATACACATAAACAACCACAATTATAAGTAGAACATACATTTATTAAATAATAATTCATAAATTATAGCAGTTTGGTCTAATAAGGCTATCTTCAGTAGTTCTGCTTATAATTATGTTTATGTATATTTTGAATCTGGAAAAATTCATTAGAATTGAATCTGAAAAGATTCATTCTATTTAGATTTGGAAATAATAGAGCCAGATTAAAAGCATAATTATTGCATTATCATTCCATTTAAAAAATACATATATATCAGGTATAGTAACTACTACTCATTAACTTTTTCCTTAGTTATCTAAAATTAGTAATAAAAATTTAGAATTAAAGACATATTTAAAAACTTTATCAATTTATAAATACATATACAGGTAGTCCTTGACTTATGACAATTCCTACTTATGATTGTGATGTGCTCAGTAAATTCTGTGATTGGCCAATGCAATTCAGTGGATTTGAATCCCAATCCAATGGTCTGATAGATATAAAGCATCTTTATTTTGTGTCTGTTTTTTGTAATTTTGAGTTCTTTATATTTATTAAGGTAATGTATAGTGTCCTAGTAAAATTTAATTGTGAAAAATCCATAAGTTTTGGACATTTTTGATGGTTCCAACTTATAACAATGGAATTAAAACTGAACCCTGTCACAAGTTGAGTGCTATTTGTATTTCTATTGAATTAGTTGTATAGAATTTATGAATTATTTATAGAATTTGATATTCATGTCAATGCTATACATTGAAATGAAAGACCAAAAATATAAAACTTTCTTTCAGGAAAGGATTTCAATAAATATCTTATTTGATTAAAAATACAATTGAAAAATTCATCCATTTGAGCATATAACATTTTTTTAAATGATTATTAATTAATTTAAGAAAACATTTTCAAATTATCAATTCAAGATATCATTAGGTTTTCAGATCAAAATGAAATACTATGAAAAATGAATAATGAGATAAATAAAAAACCAGGTTTATAATTTATCTTACTCAATATAAAACATAATTTCTCTCAAATTGCAAAAGATAAAATAATACTTATTGCATTTAGGCCTGGTTCTCGTGCAGCAACAGACAATGGAAAACGTCTATAGTACTTTGATGTTTCATCACCATTTCATTGTTGTTATTGTTCTCAAATACAGAAATTCAATTTGTGGATTGACATGTTCATCATCTATTAGTATACACTGATATGCAATTGTAAATAGAAAATGGTGCCAAAGAAGAACATCATTGTATTATATTTCTTTTGTTTACTTGTTTTAATGATGGAAAAGTTCAAAATTATAGAAAACAACAATTTTAATTTAAAAAAACTTTTTCAAAATTGTTAAAAATTTGACTATACTTACAGCTCTTTAACCGAAACTATTTTTTATTTTAAAACGTTTTCGGTCTTACTTTGAGACTCTTATCAGTAATCTGTAAACACATTCTTTTTTTAATGACCACTTTAGAACACTATACTTCTTTTAAAACGCATAGTTTTTCAAAAATTTAGAATTGTTTTCATTTTTTAGAACTTTTTCACATATTCTTATTGGTTATTGAAATAGTTATAATATTCATATAAACAACCCTTTTATACGATGTTTGTACATAAACTGGCGGCAAAAAGTTTTTGTTGTATATATATATGCTTTTTTGTGTTCATACGATATTATTTACATATTAGATTTTGCATACCATTGCCATGCCATCGGGAGGTTTTCGGGATCATTGTCATTAATTACATTTATCTTTACTTTTCTTTTTTCTACCTCCAAAGCCTCAGCTGTGCTGCCACTTATGTTGTAGGCAATATTCCTTATTATTTTGGTACTTTCCTAATCTATATTAATGTCCTCTTCATAGGCTTTAATGGCCAGGACAGTACTTAGCTTACTTGTTTTTATGTCTGTTGTATGCTCTCCTATTCGTGTGTTTAGGCATCTTTTGGTCCTACCTATGTATTCTTCATGTTTTTTGTAGAGAGCTGTTGTACAGTGGGATTGTGTATATTCCTGACCTTCTTGTATTGTTCACTGGATCTTTATCATTTTTTATAGCTGCAAATATAGTATTTTTTTTCTCCTATATACTGGCTTGTATGGATTGTCTTTGGCTACCTTTTTTACGGTTTTGTGTATTACCAGATCATACACGATAGGGTACGACCATCGGTTTTGGTATGGCTGATTTTTATTCTGTGCTGTCATTATTACAGTATTATTGGCCATTACTTTAATAACATAATTGTATATCAATTTCATTGTCCTAAACTTATATCCATATTTTTTCCCTTGTGCAATTATATATTGGTATTCATTGTCTTTGTCCTCTTGTTTCATACAGTGTGTATGTATCCTATGGAACAGAGCTCTAAATGATGCCATTTTATACTTCACAGGATCTTGGGACCAGGCTAATATAATGACTGGAGTGTAAGTTGGTTTTTTTATATATATTCGTGTAATACTCCCCATTTTTTTTACAGTTACTTGCACATCTAAGTAATGAAACGTGTTTTCTTCAAATTGTTCTATTTTTAAGGATAGACCTAAGCTCTCATCTGTTAATGACCGCATAATCTCTGTATTCTTCTGTTTATTCTTCCTTATAATACATATATCATCTACATAACGTACGTATAGCCTTATATTATCATTAAATTTCTCTATTACTTGGGCCTCTTTATGTCTGACAACCAATTCTGCCATTACCCCTACCAGAGGACCTTCTCTCGGTACTCCTTTCTTTTGCTTATAATAGTTCCCTTCAAACATGAAATATGAATTATATGCTATCAGGTGGCATACATTTCGTAGAATGTTAGTATTCGTTTCATTTAAATGCAGATGCTCAAGCATAAATCTGTACATCATAATGCATGCTGGTGCTATTTCTACTGATGGGTATAAAGATTCATAATCCATAATTGTTACAGTTTCATCTTTCAGAGGTCCTGTTTCTAAAAGTCTTTCTATGAACTCCTGTGATGATGCAATCATATGTCGGTATCCTTTCATAATACCATTAGCCCATGTTGCTATAGTTTTTTCCAAATTGTAAAGGGGGGTGATGACATTTTATCTACCATTGGTCTTAACATCACTGGTGTTTTGTGCATCTTTACATAACCAAATAATTGTGGAGGTACTGGGCAGTCAGTTTTACTAACTTTCCAACATTTGGGAAACTCTTTTGACATTATGATTCTATTAACTTTTCTTGCGAGCTCATCTGTAGTGTCCCGTGTTAATACTTCTGATTCCGATGTTTGTATGAAGTCATGTAGGAGGGCCTTGTATTTGTTCTTACGTATAAAAGCCAGCTTTTTAGTTTTGTTCTCCCTAGTACATATTATATCTTTTTTCTTCAACCAGTGCCTAGTATATGATTTGGCTGCTTCAAATTTCTTCTCATCTGAATATTTTCTAGATTTATTGTATTTGATCTTTCGGTTAATTATTTCCCATCTTATCTTTTCACGTTGCACCTCATCGTATACAGTTAGGAGAGGCTCCAGTTGAGATGCAATATTGGTTGGTCTGAGGGTTGTTTCAACAGCACAATTGGGTCCTTTTAAAGTAAGTTCTGCTACTGGGGAAGGTACCTGTATGTCATCGACAGCAGTTAAGACATCGTCTATAATTAGTTTTAGTATGCGTTTCTTTGGCAGCTGATTACGGAATATCCATTTTCTCTTCTTGACATACATACGGTGTATATATTGGGTATAAAAATTTGGTTTTAATGATGGCTTATTACTATACTTTTAGTTTCTGATTGAAAAAAATGTAATAGTATATCATAATTTCTCATAAATATTTTTATTTTATTTTTATGCTTTTCTGATTTTTATTTTCAGCTGTCATTATGTTTAAACTGAATGTGTTGCTAATGATAATATGTTGTTATTTGTAAGCTGGCTACCCAATGGTCAACTTTTTGCCATTCTACAAAATGGAACAGCAAATGTTTAAATTTCTGAAATCTATATTCTGTTCCATCGACAATTCTCTCATCGGTTATTATATGTGAAAACCAGGCCTTACTTTGTAAAGTTTTCTTATTAGTACATTTTGATGTATACTATTTGAATAGACATATCAAATCAATATTCAGTTTATGATAATGTGTGTGCAATATGTTTAATGTCATTTTAAATTCACAGCTATGATATACAATTTTAACAATTATAGATTTTATACATAACTGAATTTGAACATAACATTTTGTTTACAGTTGAAACTTTATGAGAATTTTGCCAAATAATAAATTAATCACAAGACTAACAGTTTAAAGAATATTTATTTAATCTCAACTTTTATCGTTCTTTATTGCTACTAATAGCAATTATCTGGAATCAAGTATCTTCTTGTTGTTGAATTTGGCACTGAACAAAATAGCAAGATGGCAGCCTGGATATGGAAATGGTGTACTATCTGGTTTCATTGCATCAGTATGCAAATTCATTTCATTTCATCCACATCCATTATGTAAATAATCTACACATCCAAATTGTGTCTGAAGCATCTACTCAATTGTATATGAATCATCTGCTCATCAATATAGACAGTTCTTTCCTGTCCTTGTTCCTTATTATATCATCATTAGACTTTCATCGTGTGCATCATTAGAGTTTCATCATTGTACAATTCATTTGTATTCATAGTTATTTAGTGTATAGTGATTGTGAAACTTTTTTTTGACTAACTATGTTCTATAGTTGTATAGACTATTCATCCAATATTTACTAACCGTCATTTTGAAAATTTTTCTTATGGAACTCATGGCTACAGACCAGATGACTAAGGTATCCGTCTATGGACCAGGCAACTTGACCATTGTTATTGCTGACTTCTGGATCATCAAATCAATAAGCAAGCCTGGTTTGAATGAATAACAAGCTGCTTCATCACAATGTAAATGGCATTAAATTTTTAATAAAACATAGCTAAAAAGTGTATACTGCAGTATTGTATAAACATTATATATGTGAAAAATCAAACTCAAACCTTTCCTTTATTTCTACTTATTTTCTATTATATTTATTTATTGGGTATTTGATTTAGTTAAGGATAAAAATACTTACATTCTTGATTCAATCTTTTAAAAATGACAGTAAGAAATAAAATGGTTTAACTTTTTAGAATTCATTTCATGATGTCATCCAATCTGAATAACATCACTATTGAACTGAGATCTTGTAATAGAATTAAAGAATTGTCTCTTTTCGATGGAATTGTAACAATTATAATATTAAATTATTATAATTGTAAAGATGAATGATTTGATTCATCAATAATATTCTGTAAATAGAAAAGTAGCTTTCTGATAGCTTTATGTAAATGAGCTTGAGTGCAAGTAAATGATTATAAAGCTATCATTTATATAAAGCTAGTCCTGATCCTAGCCCCTTTTGAAAAAACTGAAAGTATGAGACTCTGAATTGAATCTGGACCCTCCAAGAAATTGAATTGGTAAGCAGCTGCTTTACCACACAACTTATGTACTTATTCTTTAATATAACTATTTTTAGTATTTAGTTTTTGTGGTCCTCTAGCACTCTATAACATGTGCTCTAACATATACAGATTTTTACTTAAGGCTTCATGGAACTTCATCTGCATAAGTTGGGAATTGCCTATATTTGTTTTTTGGATCTTTCATAATTAAACAAGTTATATTTTACTAACTTGTATGCTGCTTTATTATTTTGAATAAAGTTTATTAAGACTTTGTGTTTTAGATTTAATAAATTATTATTTTTGTTACTTAATTTTACCTGTTTTAATATTTATTCCATTTATAGTTATAAGTATATTAATGTATTTTTGTAATTTCATTCTAAAACTTTTTCGTGAATTTGTCTATCAACCATGAAGTTCCAATTGTGTGTGTATTGTCTTTAGTGTTAGATTATTATTTTGGAATTTATTTTTCTGATAATTTAGAAAGCCTAGCCAGGCTGCTCTGGAAATTTTGGAGAGCCATTCTGTTAGGTTATTGTTAGTTTTCAAAATTTGTGATTTTTAAAGTATGAATAATAAAGAAAATTTACACAATTTTACAACTAGAATTGATTAATTTATTACTGTCTGCATTATTAAGCCAATATTTATTCAAAAAAAAGAAGCAATAACAACATTTATTCAGCATCATAAAGTACAGTAATATATTTTAAATTCTAGTCTGTAATAAGTTAATTTTTTGTTGTTTTCTATAAGAATACCTCTTGATATATGATTCCTCATTTTATACAATGGTTTTTAGGTTCTAAGTGAGGTAAATATGTTCAAGAATTATATTACATCATCATAAAATTTTATTATATTTCAAATTAAAATTATAGTAATTATTAAGTATTTAAATAACTTTTTATATTTATAGCATCATACACCAAAAGTAAAACCTATTCCATGGAAAGCACGAATTACCTTAGCATTGGGAATTGCAGAAGGTATTGTTCATCTGCATACTTTCAGAAATATTCCTTTGGTTCATAGAGATATTAAAAGGTTTGTTATTTGTAGTTTGTTGTAAAATTTTTTCTTATTTTTCAGTTATTTTTTTATTTGATCATTAATTTTTAGTGATTTTTAAATCATTTATTTTTTATTTATTAATATGCATAATCAAAAAACAGTGATTTTAGCTATTACTAAATTCATTTGTAATAGTTAAAATGCTAAAATAGGTGATTCAGGGACAAAGTTAAGTTCAAAAACTAAGAATTACCGTTTAAAGAAATTTGCATAATAAATATTATAAAAAATAAAGCTTTAAATATCAATTACATTAAATTAATTATTATTATTTATATATTTGAAAGTCTGAATTTGATGATAATAGTTTGAATGTAGATAATAAATTCAGGAAATTTAATAATCTCAGTAAAATTAAAACTTATTATTATCATGATAAGTTTTAATTCTATTGAGATTAAATTTCTTGAATTTATTATCTACATTCAAGCTATTATTACTGTTAGTTCAGTGATGTCATATTATATTCTATTTAAAAAAGATAATATCACTGATTCTGAAGCAACCTAATAATTCAGACAGTAGTTGCTCAGTCAAATAAACCTGAAATATTTTTTAAACTTAAAAAAAATTAGAAAATATTTTCAGAAAATTCTCAATAATTCCTAACTAATTTTCTTATAATCTTCAAATGCTTTTTTGATTTCTTTTTTTTACATAAATACATACATATATGTGTGTATTTATGTAAAATTAAATTTTAATTGCCTACTATGTAGTCAAGATATTTTTATTAGATATGAATATAATTTTAGATCAATATATTTAATCTTGCATATTTAATAGACAATCTTTTACTTCATTAACTCATTAAATCAAGAGTTTACTGTATTTTGGAATTAAATAGTTGAATTGAATTATATACATAATTTTTAATATAACAAATATAACAGAAAAAATGAAGAAAATAAGATAAAGCTTCTCAACTGAAAATATCATTCAAGATCTTGAAAATATGTCATTTAATATCAGAAAATAAAATACTTCCTTTACAAATTTAAAAAACAAAATTTTCTATTTACATATTTATATGTAAGATTTTACATTATAGATAAAAAATATTTAGATGAGATGATATAAATGCTAAAAATTATAGATCCACTATGACAGAATTGCAGCTCATGAACCACATGTGCTCTTTGTTATCTTCAATGTGGTTCCTTATTATGAACAGTGAATTTAATTTAATTACCCTATATATTTGTGTATAAGTTAATCACTCTACTTCAGAGTTTGAAAATCTGTAAAAATATGAAACCTATGTATAAACCAATCCCCAACTTTCAGATATTAGAATAGTGATTCTCAAAGCTTTGATGGTGTGCTGCAAAACATTAAGAATGAATTGTATGAATCATATACAGTAATACCTCAACTTACATAAACTCGTTCAGAGATACGTAACTTCTCATATTGCCCCCTCACCCACTTGTTTGTTTCACAGTTACATAGTGCATATATATGTATGTCCATATTTCATTTACTGATTTCTTGATTAAGAATCTTTAATTACAACTACATATTATAAACTTTTATAATTTTTTGTTTTCTTGGTAATAAAAAGCCAATTAAGAGCCTAATACATATGTACCTGAAATTAGATTTGGGAATCTGTAGGTACCCCGACTTACATAATTTTTGGCTTACGTTATGCTTCCCATCACCTATTACATAAATCTGGGGTATTACTGTATATAAATAGTGAAACTGTACCAATTTCTATAAATAGGGTATCGTTAGAAAAATCTAATCCTTGAATTTCTGCAATAGTCAAAATTTTTTGTTATCCGAAATTTAAAAATTAAGGAATAAAAATTAAATTAAAATTATAGTTTCTCTAAAGACAAAATCTACAGGTGGTGCTATAACTTAATAAGGACTGCCATTTAATGATCCCATGTATGAGTATGTCTGTAATCCAGTTGCTGATTTGTTGATTAAGAGTCTTTAATTACAATTACATATTATAAACATTTATAATTTGTTGTTTTCTTGGTAATAAAAAGCCAGTCAAGAACCTATACATATGTACCTGAAATTAGATTTGGGAATCTGTAGGTACCCCGACTTACGTTATGCTTCCCGGTCTCACCTATTACGTAACTCCGGGGTTTTGCTGTACACGAATATTTATAAAAATCAGAATTTTTTATATTTTTTTTTTGTTGTAAATTTTATTATAATATTTATTAAAAGAAAGTTTTTACCATATATTTGGTATTGCAGTTAGATTTAAAAATTAAATTAACTATTAAATAATAAAATAATAATAATAAAGTGCAGTTAACATGTTTAATATAATTTCGATAATCCTATAATCATATTCAGTATTATCGGATTAACAAATATATAGGATTACTGGACATTAGATGTAGAAATAGTTCAGTGCATAAGAATTATAGTTTACAAATTATTAAAACTTTTATTCGTTTTGGAGACAATTTTCAAAATGGTAGATTAGATTATAATAATAGCAAAACTGGCTGCTGAATTTTAGACTGTTAGGTACAGAATATGGTAACTATTGAAACACTAAATTGCCAATATATCTCCAATATTATTTCTTTCATATAAATGATGTAATCATATGAACAGAGATATACAGTATTATAATATCTGTCTATCCGCAAAATATTTGAAGAATAAACCATTGCAGAACATTTAAATTTTAGGTGATTGTTCCTTTTTATTCAAACTAAGTGAACTGTTAATATTGAAATTTCCATTTTGGCCCATTATAAGATAGTGACCATTCGAAATTCAAAAAGTCTATATCTTTAAAACCGTCAGTTGTGCAAGAATGTTATTAAAATTTACTTAACATCGGTAAAAGCTTTACCGGCATTATTTAAATATTTATTCTATATTTTTTTAAATATGTATTCATAGAGCAAACATTATTGCCTACACGTATACTATTCAACATATTGTTCCTCAACAAAAAAGATTGAGAACCACTGTATTAGAATAATGTGATATTCATTGAGATAAATCAATAATTACTTTTACAATTTTTAAAATTTTCTAGATCCTGTTCACTATTGGAATAGTCCACTTAAACAAAACATCAGACAGAGTATTGAAATGTTGCAATGCAATGCAAAGGAAAAACTTGATGGAGAGAGGGATGTGATTGTTTTATTGTGTGATATCCAGTCATGTGTCTCTACAATACAATTTTATTAAAGTATTTATTTTGGAAAAAATATTAAAATTTTTTATCCTTTCCAAATCTCAATAAAAATATCTAACAAAGTTTAATTGATAAAAAATCAGAATCAAAACATGCAAAGGAAATTTTACTGCAACTGACAGAAGTAGAAAACTCATCAATATACATGCAATCATTGAAAACATAAATCTGATATCTAAAATCAGAGCAAAATAATCATCCTGTATTTTCTGAATGATCAGAACTATCTGAAAGTATAAAAATTGTTAATCAGAAACATTAGAGATTGTTATATTTCCATTTAATGTTAATTGATAATACATGCATTAGCAGCAACCAAGTTTACTCATAATTATTAAAAAAAGATCAATCTACACATTCCCAATTTTATTGGTGAAGTGTTTGGTAAATTAATATTTTTGAATTTATTTAAATATGAACATTTAGATAATCTGCATATTTTTAATAATATAATTGAGAAGAAATAGGCATTTTTAGAAACAAACATGGTGCATTCAATTGCTACCATAAGACACACTATTAATGTAAAGAGGATGCAAAGTGACAGCTTCATATATTTTTGATCAATATAAAGCCCATAACATTTGAATAAAAGTATGGTATATATGATGATCTTACTAAAGAGAATTTAATAGTGATTTATTTGTTATTACAAAATTTATAGAATGGATTTTAATTTTATAATTATTTATTTGTTAATTTATGCAAAGTATTGTGAGACCACCAGGTGGTGCTTAATGGGATTTAGGTTGACAGGTCAGGAATTAACCTTTTGAGCGGTTGTGGGCTTTGCGTAGGTTCAGACGGGAGAATGACGAAATGTTCTGCCACAGAACTGACTCAGACAAAAACTTTAACAATTATTAACATGTTTATTGTGAGAGAGAGTTCTTTACAAGTCATTAGTCAATACAAATCACCCAAGGAGAATAAATACCTTTGTTATTTTGGCTTCAACAAAACACAGGGGGATGCTCTGCTTCTTTTCTTGACAATTTCTGAATTATTGGCAGGAATTCCCTATCTTTATCTTATAGTTCACCAATTCTTTCACTAATTTCTTAACAGTTTATCGGTTGTGGCTCAGTCTTTCGTTCGCTGGATCTCAATGGTCTGTTAAAGGATAGCTTTTCAGATGGGTCTTCGAGCAAGAGGAGGAGGTGACTACTCCTTTTCGTAGCTGAGACTCGACTGCCTAACCAAATCCGAGACTGGTTCCTGTTGTTTTCCTCTGCCTCCCTCCTTTTCTGACAAATCCCCTCTATCAAGAAAATGTCCGCTGTGCGGGTAAGGGATTTCCTGCAGTAAGGGGCATATTCAGTTTGATAATTAGAAATGTCCCATGTTGACCTGACTTCTCTTTCCTAATTTTGTGTGGATGCAAAACCTAGATAAAGTTCTGCTTCCTTTTATAAAAACAGCTTTTCTTTTGTGTTTGTAAGATAAACCATTTTAATGATTTGACTGGTATATTTTGCTGTGGGTGATCGTAGACAGTATCCTTCTCACTTGAGAGATGATTACCTACATTTTATTGATTCAGAATTAAATATTTTTTTATAAAAGAAAAGAAAAATACAAATATCAAAATACCCGACAATTATTGTTCCAACTCCATCGGTTATGGCGCGTCTCCACAGTATAATTTAGTTATAGTTAAGTATACATCTATGTAACTATGAAATGCATTCTCTCTCAAAATGTTTAACATCTATAATCTATCTGCAGATGGATTATAATTAATATTGGTACATTTAAGAATTTAATGACATAATTATTTAGTATTAAATTATATAAAATAAAAATTAAAATTTTAAGAAATGATTATATCTTTGATAAGAAAAACACATCTTGACAAATCAAACTAAAATCAATATATAAAAAGTCCCCAACTTATGACAAGGTTCTATTAAAAATTTTGGTTGTAGTTTGAATCTATCATAACTCACAACACTGTTTTCCATAGGTGTAATGTTATAAATGGAGGCTACATTCCCCAACCATCAAAACTCTGAATATTCAATGTTTTTAAAAAAAGTAGCATGCAATATATTTCATATTGTTATTGTTACTGTTTATTATTTAAATATTGTTATTATTATACTGTTTATTCCTTAAAATGAGGAAATTGTATATTTCATGCCTATCAAAACTAATGGTGGAAACATAACTTAAACATTCCATATCTGCTTTAATATTATTTTCCTGTGTCCAAGTTTTTAGCCTTGGCTGCATGGTAAAGCAGTTATTTATCTTATTTATCTTAAAGGATCAGAATTCAATTCTGGGTCTTACATATTGTTTTTCAGGAAGGGTTCACTTATTTATATAAGCTTTCAGCTTATCTAGGCTACTTTACTCATATCCTTCAAACTTCTGGTTGATCCCACCATAGGCATTGCACAGTCTGTGAGGGGTTCTAAAAGTGCCCACTGATAAAAGTATCCATGGGCAACCTAATTCAAACTAGTCTAATCAAATTTATAGTAAATATAAGCAATTATTTTTTGATACCACTTTCCAATCATTGGCTGATTACATAATTATATCATTCCAGACTTAACTATAAACAGTAGGACTTTACAGTAGGTGAATTGATATCTGGGTTGGATCCATCAAAAATTTTTCAGAAACATGGAATCTGAATTCCATGCTTCCATCATTTAGGATAAGGTTGAATGGATTGAGCCTGGACACTTAAAACATTGGAGGTTTGAGAGCAAAATTTAAATATATGGTAGGAATATGAAACTTTTCCATCCTGGCACAACTCAGGCAGGATGGAAGATCATTGATTAGCTGCCATTATTGCAAAATCATTGATAGTGGCTGTCATAAGTATGGATTTTCATTGTAAATAATCATTGTTATAAGTTGGACTGTTGTAAGTCAAGGATTCCCTGTAATAATACCAACTTAATGAATTTAATGGAAACTAAAATTTTAATTAGCTAAATCTAATAGATCCAGTGTGATGATTTGTAAGAAAGTTCAACCATTCTCAGATTAATGTATTATAAAAGCTTTTGCCAATATATGAATCTTCAGAATTTTTATCTTTTTGCTTGATTTTTTTTATTTTTAATATAAATGGACTGTTTTATCTTTTACTAAAATAGCATTAAAACACATGTTTGTTTAATTATTCTCATTATTACTGGATATACTTATGTATAAGCCAAAAAATTTGTAAAAAAATTATCTTAAAAGAAAGATTGGTTTATACATAAGTTATGAAAAATTTCCTAATTTTTAACTAAGATCTTAAGATTCTCCATCTCAGTCATGGCACTTCATCATTATCTTCACATTAACCTTGCAATATCTCATATTTATTCCTAACAAAGATTATTAACTTGACTTTTCTATTTTTGAAATATACGAATAGATTTGGCTATTCATAGATGAAATATTTTTGTATGTATTTAAATATCAGTTATTGTTCAAACAGGATTGAAAATATATAAACTGCCTCATTGTTTTTTCATGCTAGAAATACATTCTTTATCAACAATGAGATCTGTCATATTTATTTTTAGCAAAAATTTATTTCTTCTCAATTCTATTATTAACAAGTTAGTTAAAATCAAAGAATTGCACATATGTTCCTTTCCATATTTGGTTTTGCATCTTTTTCTTGAAAATTAAAATTTATCAATTTCAGATTTATTGAAAATGATTGATATTGGTTCAATATTATTCACTATTTCACATATTCTTAGACATTATCTCTTGAAAATGTTATCTGATTTGAATAAAATTTATATATATTATTAGGACCCTTTTATATCCTTTATTGTCTCTTTCCATTTGTAAACAGAATAAAAGGGTATGTAAACTAGATTTATCCATTAATATGATAATGCAAGCAATTATCATCCTATTTGGATGATATTCACATATATTATTGGGCTCAATGAAACAAACCTAAATGAAAATGATTGATATCAGTTCAATATTATTGACATACTAAGAAAAATGATATTTGCATATTTTGGGCAATATTTTGTATATTTCCCATTTGAATGAAATTTATATACATTATTGGAATAAGATCTTCTAAATGGATCAAATATTTTGTAGCTGCCAAAGTAAGTCTCCAGAAGTTGTGTTGGCCATATTGATTGAATTTTTACTTAATGTGACAAATATTATTTTAAATGTTTTTAATATGTGAAAATAGCAGTTTACAGCAAAAGATTAAATATTTAATAGTACAGGTAGCAGTTAAGCACAAATAAAACAGATTTTTATAAAACAAAAACGTTTTCGGTACTTTACATACCATCTTCAGTTGAACTGAACAAAAGAACATAAGATAATTAGAACTACATAAGATTCAAAAATTATAGAACACATAGTATTTTTCAAATATTAACAATTATATAATATTTAATATAATATAATATACTAACGATAAATAAATTAAACTTTGACCGAAAATGTCCATATATTTTAATTAAGCTTTTTACGTTATACCACTTAATATTATGGGGAATGAATGAAGAAGCAAAAAAAGTTTGAAACATTAGAAGATCGAACAAATCAACAGAATTCTAAAGGAGAAAGAAAGATAAAGAAATGAACATTTGAAAAGACACATGTGTCAAATAGAAAACATATCTATACGAGAAAGATTTTCAGAATATATTGAAGAAAATCCTGAAGGTCATTTAAAAGGTTATAATTTAAGAGAAAGAGAAACTTCAGTACAACACCATGAACTGCCCGAGCAATGCTGGGTATGAGTCTGCTAGTTTGTATATAAGTTTAATCTATCTAAAATAATTAATATATAATGATACCATAAAATTAATAAAACAAATTATAGAAAAAAATGGATATCATTATAGAAAACATTAACATAACAATAAGAAATCCACAAAGCACTTTAAGCAGGAAAAAATGCAAATTTATTATTAGTTATTCAATATATATATTAATAATAACTTATATTTCTTATAAACAGTAGAACTTGATAGTTTATGAAAAATTGAATTTAAACATATTTAGAACAATATTTTAAATGAATGTAATTTTCCAAATTGCATCTTTTGATTACAATTATATTATAAATTTAATAATTAATTTCAATTAAAGCTAGTGCCCTCTATGAAATAATAAGTGTCAAAATCCAGAGAACAAAATTTTCAAAATATGAAACAAAAATTTAAAAATATATATTTCCAAAAATTGTTATTAAATTTTTAAATGATAAAGTGACTTTAAGACATTCTGCATAATTGTTTCTATGACCTTCTTACATATATTCCTATAGTTACATACTGTATTTATTTATGTATGTATATATGTATGTATGGTATGTAGGTAATTAAAATAATATATAAAGATGTAATAGAACCAGACCATGCTGTTTTTACTGGCTCCCTAAAATTTAAATGCTTGATTGTAGACCTCACACTAAAATGTTTAGAAACCAATCTAAAATTTTCTTAATAATTTCTTATTTAATCTAAAATACTTAAAATATTTAAAATTATTTCTTATTAATTTCTTATTTAATCTATAATACTTAAAATATTTAAAATTAATAGAAAAATTTTAAATATTAAATATTTAAATAAAAAATATTTAATACCTAAAATAAATAATGAAAATAATTAAATAACTAAAACAGAAAAACTTAATATTTTGAATGTTTTAAGTATTAAATTTTTCTATTTTAGTTAATTAAATATTTTAAATTAAATAATACTTTCCCATTGGCTTATTATTTCTCTTAAGCATGTGTCTATTTAAAATATTTTTATTTCATTGTAATATATTAAAACAATAGCAAAATTTCTTACAATTCCTTCCAGGGTTGTTTTTAATGTACAGCGTATTTTGCTTGTACTGTTTCCTCCATTTGTTCCATTTACAGTATTGTTTTCTTCAGGTGAAGCTTGTACTTCTAATTGAGGATAAACTACATCAGTATTTGAATCGCTATCCTTTACTTCAGAATTATGCTCATCAGCATTTTCTTCTTCACTTTTGGAATCATGTGTGTAAATATATTCCTCATCAGTTGTTTGTTTATTCGGTTCATCGGATTCTATCAACAAATATAAATTCCTAAATAAAAATTTTAAACTTCTTAAATAAAAATTGTAATTTTTCTATTCAGACTTTACTTACCTTCCGAATTTGAAAATTTGATTTTGGCATGTTCCAATGAACACACTAAAATCAAAATAAACCATTTTGCAGATTGGCACATCGATTAACAATAATTCTTATAAATTAATTTACTTCTTTAATTAAATAACATTCAATATTAAACTATAAAGTTAATAAATATCATATTTATAAAGGACAAAATGTTATTTTTTGATTATTTTCAACTCTTATTGGAAGCAGCCATGTTGAAAGTTAAACTTCTAATTATCGTCGGTAGAGGGCAATCCAATGGATCTTCTTTTTTTTATCAATATTTTTAAATGCGTATTCACTGTTGCGAATAGAAGTGTAACTGTTAGTTTTTTTATGTTATTAATTCATTAATTAAAATATTAAATTAATTTTAAAAATCCACAAAAGTGAATTCATCAAGTTAAAAATATATAGAATGTTAGTATGACAGATTTCATCTTAAGAAGAGCGAGGACTTTTTCTCCTTCAAAACTCATTAAAACAGATAAACGTACTGTATGCTTTAATAAACGTCTAATAACTCTCTATAAAATAATTAAATTTTTAGGCACTTTCACTTCATAGAAAAAGGGTTAATGTTCTTTCCAACTATAATATAATAATAATAATAATGTATTCGATTTTTTTATGATATAAACTCTTTAAAAAAGAGAATTTTATATCAATTATCTAATTAGATGATTATAGTTTGCTGACATTAAACTGCAAATTATTAATTGCTTTATAGATTATAATTAAGCATATATATTAGCAGAGTTTAATCTAAATCAGCCCGATTTACTGCTTTTGACAGCCGATTTAGGAATCATCCATAAACTACGAACACTTTTTGACCTCTTCCCTCCCCTTCGTCATTTTTCGTCATACCAAACTTGACTCCCTGATCGTGACGTCACAAATTCGAAGATCTCCCTCCCCATCTACTTGAAAAATTTTTTTTTTCTGATTTTATGTAAAAATAAAAATAAAAAATACATAAAATAGTTGAAAATAGGAATTATTTTATATACTAGTACTTTATTATATATTCTTTAACTTCTAAATAAGCCTTCAAACAACTGAAAATAAATGTCTTAGAACTATATACACGGCTTGCATTTTATAACAAATTTATTTCTAAATAATTTACATTATAATCTTATTTTTCGAATAATTAAGCATAATTTTCTTTTTATGAAAAAATTTAATCGTAGAAATATAAAATTCTAACCATTTTTAAATGTGACGTCACAATTTGCATGAATCCCTCTCTCTTCTAACAGCATAACGCAGTTTATGGCTGTTCCTTTGTGTATTATAACAGAGTAATGTGGCCGATATACATCTTCGTTATTTTGAGTATTATTGAAATCTCATAGAAAATTGAGCTGGCTCAAGTTATATGGAATTTAGTCTACTTTCTTTGGATCATGCATAAAGTCTCAGATTTTTGTAACAATTATTTGTTGATTTATAGCGAAATCAATACCAAAGCGAATTAAAATAACGAGCTTCCAAATGTGTAGCAAAAACATATCTATTATAAATTAATAGTTAAATGTATATTGAAATAAAAAGTTCGAATATACTATTAATTTTTTTTTCTGTGAAGCTTTACAGTCGCTTTCCAACTAGCAGTTAATAAGTGGTAAGGCTTTCCAATGCCCACTACAGTCAACTATCAGATAGAAGATGCGGTTCAGTGATACGGGTCCAGAACTTTCTAAAAAAAATCTTCTGGAGATATGAATCCGGAAATTAAATTCAGATCCTCCAAGATGAAAGCACTGCACTTTTCCACGTGGAAAAGTAATGTGCTTTCATCCGGATGACCACGTTATGTAATTTCTTGTGCATAAGCTGTCAGAACATAATCCTGATTAAGCTTGAGCTGTCAGAACATAATCCTGATTAAGCTTGGGAGTAGCATTTGTAAGTATTCTGAAAGTTTAAATGCACAAGACGTTGTAGATGAAGTGTACATTAAATTATCTGCTTGGTGAATAAGCTCAAGCAACGTAAATGCAAGCTATATTGTAGCTTTTAAGCTATATCGCTTAAAAGACCCCCATTAAATTTATTAAAGCCTCACATTTACTATATTTTAGCGAAACGTGAGGCCTTAAACTTACTTTATCTAACATATACGTAAATCAGGTCCTGGGTATGAAGTAAAAAATTTGTAAATCCTTGTAACTGATCAAGAAATGATAATTATATTTCAAAACCCCAACATCTTATTATTTATATTTCTGAATAAACAAATGCACAGATTTTTATTTAAGAAAAAAATAATAATAATACTTAAATTTTTAAACAATTTTTTTTATAAATTGTTTACATTTTTTATAGATGACGAACTTTTTGCTGTATATTCGATATCTAAATAAACAAATAGTTAGTTAAAAGCTCATTTGCAAAACTCATAGTTTTAATAATTTCTTCTACATTTTAATAATTTTCTATTATATAATGAGACGCAACTAATTGAAGAGTTGATGGATAATTTCTTAATGCGAAATTGCAAAAGGTCATTCCTAATGTGTTATTAATGATATTTAAGCCGTTTTTAATTTATCATTGCGCACGAATATAAATAGGCATAATAAAATACCATAAAACTAATGTTGTATGTCTACACATGCATTTAAAAATTACTTGTCCCTAAAAAAAAATAGGGCAAAAATTTATTTATGGAACAATACCAAAAATTTCAAAACAAAAAATGCGATTTCGAAACAATTTACTCTAGGCCTACTAACATTTTCGCAATATATAGAGTTAGAGAGAAATATCTAACAGTTAACACGAATAAAAAAATATATAGGTTGCAGTTTAACAGCATTTAAGAAATCTTTTTGGGTTTCATAAATTAATAATAATGCATATGGCGGCTGTAGACTGCAGGAAATTATTATAAGTTGAAGTTTAAGATCGCATATTATTTTTGATTGAATTCTATATTTTAACGATTTTTTTTTTTTTTGTTAATATTTCACTCTTTTTTTTTGTCTAAAAAATTACTGGAAAAATTTTTCTTCAAATTTTTTTGGCTGGTTAAGGGCGATAAACTATAATTTTACGGCAATTAAACCGAACAGTATCCTTTTTTTTTTGTTATTTTTTTTAAATTGGCTTATCTATGGTTTTGAAAGAACTTGGACGTTGTTAGAATATATCATTTGTGGCAAATCGTGGTTAAATGATTCAATTCGCCTCAAAATGACACGTTTCTGTCTTTTTTTTTTCTTTTTTTTTTAATTTGACTCATGTTTTATGGTTACGAAAGATATGAAAGAAATTTAGTAATAGGCGTGACGTGTTTAAAAAAATGGCACTATTTTGCGCTCACTCCTTTTTTTATGTAACAATTATAAATCTATGAAAAGAGAAAAAAAAATAACATTAAATTTGCACAAGTCTATAATTTCTTTTTTATGCTATGAGAAAGTTTTTATGATAAGAAAAAATTTTGGAGCTTCATTCATGCACCTAATAACTGTGTCATCGCGTCGTCCGACATTTTTTTTTTATATACGTATAATTTTCGTGACATTGATGGCATACACGCGAGATATTTCCACGATAATTGAGCAGTTATGTGTTAAATTTCTAACTTCTTAAAACTGTCGGTAAGGTTTTTATAAACATATTTGCAATCTAATAAATTTAATTTTACGTTTTGCAAACATATTGAAAAACTTCGTCATTCCTTTCGGGAAGTTCGACTGTTTCTTATGAGGAAAAAGAAGAAAAAAAAAATGCAAATGTAATTCCATAAACTCTTAAATTGCATTCTAGATTCACAGCAACCACTCCGTCACAGGAGTACCACCTGTAACACGTGACACGTCACGTATAGGCTAATATTAATAACATCTCCTCTGTACGTAACGAGTTAATATACATGTCACGCATTCATTAATCAATTTAGACTAGACCGGATCCGGCGTATAAAACAATTTTTTTTTTAATTTTATTAAGTGCTGTAGCCTATAAAAATGAAGCCCTGTCAATAAAGAACAATGCTTCAGCTGCAGCGTTATGGAGGATTAACGATAGGTAATGCAGTTACAGAAAATAATGATGAGGCGTTTAAAAGCAATCGATAACGGTATACGTTTGTATACGTCATTAAAAGTAGCCATCACGCCACTTGTTTACTTCCCAGGGTTCCGAGATACGTAATTTTAGTCGTTCCCGGCGCGTAAAGTATAGAATAAAAAAAAAACAGGTGATGGATCATGTGATCGCGAAGAAAAACCGGACTGTTCCGAACTGGCTATCAAATTAATTCACCTTATCAATCTTTATATTCTTAGCGCTTTTGTAGATTGAATGTCTTTCGACTTTGAACTGAACAGATAACAAGATTTTTAAAACAGTAAATGTGAAAAATCATTATAAAAATTTCCTTCGCGATTTTAAAAATGGTTTCCCTCTCCTCTTGCCATAACGTTTAGTAAAAATAATTCGAGGAAGTGACATAAATTCGTTCTAAATCTCGAAATCCGCCCCTAGAATAAACCACTTTTAATAATTGAGCTGAATTATTTACATTGAATAGAAGTGGGAAGAAATTATGCATCATTAACTCCGACTTCATATGTTAAAAGATGAAACCGGGTTCATCAAACAAGTTTTTTTTACTGTATATTTCCAAGCCGTGCTTAACTCATCCACCTGCCTAAGATTAATAATGTTTTCAGTTTTGTTGGATTTTAAGATCTCGATCTTTTCTTTTATTGGTAGATCTTTCCAATCGCAAATGTTCTTGATTACTTTCGCATTTTGCCATAAAACATTTACATCTTTTTTGTAAGCCCTCTGGGCTAGGGCAGTGACAAGGTTGCCTTTACATAAATTGTCTTTATGCTCTGCTAATTATGTAAAGGCTACCTTGTCACTGCCCTAGCCCAGAGGGCTTAAGAAAAAGATGTAAATGTTTTATGGCAAAATGCGAAAGTAATCAAGAACATTTGCGATTGAAAAGATCTACCAATAAAAGAAAAGATTGAGATCTTAAAATTCAACCAAACTGAAAACATTATTAATCTTAGGCAGGCGGATGAGTTAAGCATGGCTTGGAAATATGCAGTAAAAAAACTTGTTTGATGAACCCGGTTTCATCTTTTAACATATGAAATCGGAGTTAATATTTCATTCCCCATAATATTAAATGGTATAACATAAAAAGCTTAATTAAAATATATGGACATTTTCGTTAGTATTATAATTAGTAATTTATTTATTGTTAGTATTATATTATCACTTAACCATAGAAAACTGCTTATACTAATTATGACTATTAATGATACAAAACAGCACTGAATCGCAGCGTATTTCAAAACGTTTAATACATCAATCCGTGCTAACGTTTTTGGCTATACAGCCATCTTCAGGCGCATTCCAAATCAAAACATTCCAAGAAAGAACATACCAACCCTAACAGTCTTTAATATAAATAACAATGATGTCATCTGTAACCTGGAAAACAAATTCTTACACTTTCACATGTAGATATAAATAAGAAAAAGTTTTTACGTGGTTAATCATAATATTATTCATAACTAATTAAAAACTGTTAAATTAATATAGTAACACTACATTATTATCGTCCATATATGATCACGTGAGACCACATTTTAGACTGAGTACGTCCATCACCTCTTCCTATCATCTCCTCTCCCTTCTGTTTACGACATTCTTCCAAGGTAGGGGGGTTCCCACGCTAACCGGTCATTTATAAGTTTCACTCTTCCTTTTCTTTTCAAAATTTCTAGTGACTCAGTAACCTCTGGTCTTGTTTTTCTTACTATGGGTTTTATTATTCTCGCCTCTTCCCATTTTATGTTCAAGTCTTCAGAATACGCTTCCGTAGCTAACACTGTAGTTAGCTTACCCTGTCTTATGTTCTCTTTATGCTCATAGTATTTTCTTAAGATTCCTTACTGTGACACCTATATACGAAGCCTCTTCTTGGGTTCGGATGTTATCGATTGGAATTCTGTAAACTCTGGTCCTTTCCTGTTGCTGTATCGGCTCTTTATCGCTCCTTAGGAGATTGAAGACTGTCGGGCCTCTGTATGACATTAGTCTCCTATTAATGTTTCTAGACACGTAAAAACTTTTTCTTATTTATATCTACATGTGAAAGTGTAAGAATTTGTTCTCCGGGTTACAGATGACGTCATTGTTGTTTATGTTAAAGACCGTTAGGGAAATGGTATGTTCTTTCTTGGAATGTTTCGATTTGGAATGCACCTGAAGATGGCTGTATAGCCAAAAACGTTAGTGCGAATTGATGTATTAAACGTTTTGAAATACACTGCGATTCAGTGCTGTTTTGTATCATTAATAGTATTATATTATCGTTAATATTTGAAAAATACTGTGTTCTATAGTTTTTGAATCTTATGTAGTTCTAATTTTCTTATGTACTTTTGTTCGGTTCAACTGAAAATGGTATGTAAAGTACCGAAAACGTTTTTGTTTTATTAAAATCTGTTTTATTTGTGCTTAAATGCTACGTGTGCTGTTAAATGTTTAAACTTTTGCTGATTGAAGATAAGCAGTTTTTAGTATATGTAAGTTTGTTGATAGTAGTTTACTTAAACATTCAATTTTTATTTGAAGAAAAATATTTTTAATTAATTAAATAAAATTTCAGTTATTAAAAGTATGATCCCCTATCCTAATAAGTTTTTCTGATAATTTTTGTTAATTTATTCCATATCGTATATTTTTATAAAAAACAATAATAAATTAATGCTGTCATATTCAATTTACTTAAATTTTGAAGTTCATTACACATTAAAATATTATATTGTGGCCATACTAAAATCTTCTAGTGGGCTCTTTTGAGATCAGCTGTTTTAGGAAGATCTATTGAAAATGATTGATATTGGAGTATATGTGACTGATCTTGAGTGTTATCTGATATAAATATTATCAGAGTTGAATGAAATTCTTCTATATTATTGAGATCTGCTGGGGATCATGTAACCTAAAAATGACCAAAATTGATTCATTATTATTGAATAATAATTTAATTGATTTTGATTATTTTTAACATTTTTGTGCTCATTTTATTCTAAAAATTTATATATTTTATCATTTTAATAATACAATATATGAATTTTATTTTAATATATAAATCTATTGCTTCATATAATGTCCACTTTTTCGGAACTAATTAATTACAGATATCAAAGTTAAATTTTTATTTGTAGTTTTGATTACAGATTATTTATGACAAAATGTTTTGTTTTTATTAGCTCTAATATTCTTCTTGATAAAGAAATGGTTCCTAAAATTGCTGATTTTGGTCTAGCACGTATTAGTGAAAGTGGATTGTCTACAACTAAAACTGTAACACACAATGTTTCCGGCACATCTGTTTACATGGCACCAGAAGCATTTAGAGGAGATGTTTCTGAAAAGTTGGATACATATAGTTATGGAGTTGTTATTCTTGAATTATTAACAGGATTATATGCTTATGATGAATCACGAGAAGATGCAGATTTGGTAAGGAAATGAAATTTTATAAATCATAATGTTTTTAAAAATTTTTGCATATAATTTATTTTTTAAATTATTTAATCATAATTTTATTTCTATATTTTAAAATATATCAAGATAACTCATCTTCAGAATAATTGTAAAGATATTACTGACATGTTAGATGAAGCAGCAGGAAAATGGGATAAAGTTAAAGCAACTTCTTTGTTTAAAATAGCTTCTAATTGCATTGAAGAAAAAAAAAATCTCGTCCATTATTAAAAAATGTAAGTTATTTGTTATCTGATATGGTCTTAAATTTTGAATTACTACATTAATCATAAAATGTTAGATGATAGAAAAAAATGGAATGCTTTCAATTAATCACTTCTGTTCAAAGTACATACATAGCATAATCGAAATTTGTATATCAAATTTTGTATTATTTGATTTTCTAATTGAATAGATTATTTTTTAAATATTTATTACTCTTGAACTCTTTAATATGATAATTATTTGATATAGCATTTATAAAGCATTGTTTTAGAGGGCTGATTAGGCTAATTCTGTAGCCTTCATGGTTACAATCAACCTAATCAGTCATAATAGCTTCAGCCTAAGTCAATATTAATTATTACTAATATTAATAAAGAATATATCTGAAGATTTAACTTGTTCAATGTTTTGTATATAGCATGATGATGGGACATTTTTGAAAAAAAGAGAAGAAAATATTTTTATAGCTTAAACATATCAATAAATATATAGAAAGTTTTGGCTGCTTGACACATACAATGCATAATACAATGATGATGGCTACTGCAGAGAGATTGTCTTGTGATATTGAGGCCAAAATCATAAAAATCTTTACTTAATTTTTCTTTCTATACCATTATAGGAGAAAGGCTAAAAAACTTGTGGTTTTATGGCAATTCAGTACCCAACTGCATTGTTGATTCAAAAACATAATGTTTTTTAGTATTTCTTATAGTTCAAAAGATTTTAAAAGTTACATAGTAATTCAAAAACTTTTTTGAAGAAAAATCGTAAAACTTATAAAATTTTTCAGTGATTCATTAATTAAGTTTATGGTTCATCCATAGCCAAGTGTATATTTTTCAAGATGGAAAAAATTGAGGGCAATAAATTATTGTATCAAAATATTCTCAACACTGCAGGAAACTGTTAATATCTAAAAGGCAAAATGCAATGAACAATTTATTATAATAAATACAGTATTATATATTATGCAAAGAAATGAAGTACCTAAATTGGTCATCTTATTATTCAGATTAAATATTAAGGAATTATACTTTTCTTATCATTATTATCTATCTAATTGGATTTCAAAAATTTCTAATTATTCAATATTTTTATAGATGTTATTTATAGAATTACCATACATTCTTGGGAAAACATTGAAGCAACTTCATTTATTGTGTCTAAATAAAGGAGAGAGAAATAGAACTGAACAAATCATTACTATTTAATTAAAATAATAAAGTTAAACATAAATTAGCAGAAAGTATTTCAATAAATGAATAAAATGAAAATGGCTATTTGTTATGAAAAATTAGATTTTTTTTTATCTGATCAAATAATTGAAGTATATTGATTTTGTGAAATTTTGAAGATGTACTAATACCAAATTTTTTCATTTCCCCACATAATGCAAATATGAAAAGATAATTTTCCTTAATGATTATGCAAGACTGAAAGAGAAACTGCATGAATATATCCAAACCAAGTTATTTTGCAAGTTGTGATTAGTAATAATTTGTAATTTATTAATATATTTTATAAAAAACAAATATTATATCAAGTAAAAACAAACCAAAAATGCAAATAATATGCTGCTTGACTGTAATTAAAGTACTTCTAATTAATGGTATCTAGAGATATTTTTAATCTGTCCAAATATAACCAAATTTTATATGATGACATTTCAGGACATGTGAAGACATTTCTATAAAAAATACCATAACTCACAACTATGGCACTTGTGGCACTGTAAACAATGAAAAAGCAGTTTCATTTGTATAAACACACATGTTTCAGTCAAGTTCTGGATATAAAAATGGTCATAACTGGTAAAAATTATTCTTATCTGCTACAATGCCATCCCAATGCTTCATCACCTTACTGGATCACACATTACTTGTGAAGCTTTGTTGTGAGGAAGTTAACTCTGACTTATCCTGTTTATTGTTTTATTATGCTCTTTTATTATTTATTGTTTTTTTCAGTATTATTTAACATATTATATTTTAGTTTAAGAGTTGATTTAATTTCCATGTTCTCCATCTCAGTATTTAGCAATCACATGTTACGGAACGGGAATCTGTCTTCTGAACTAACTCTCTTGGCTAGTGACGTCATCTTATCTAAGTAAATTTACCACTGACTCGATATGAGAATATAAGAATGATCTTTTATCGATGTTTTGTTCAGTGCATAATTAAATCGTAAAGAGGATGACATGAACTGATTTACTCTGTAAACTAATAAATTTAAACTTGTTACACGAATATATGTAAATGAAGCAATATGGGACTATATGTGACTCAGTACAAAAACCTATGTATACAACGACACAGCAAGGTGTTGTATTTAGATAGAACTGGAATAGTACATTCAAATTTCTTGTAAAGATCTACAAAGACTTAAAGTTTGTATAGTAGTGGAGATAGTAGAATTAATTAGTATTTAAGGATATAGTGATTGTGAATAACTTGATTTTGGATATTATTAAATAAGTTTTGTTGGTTATTTGAATTGGTGCTTTATTATCATTTAAATGAAGTTTTGTTTACACTTTTGTAAGTGTTTTTTGAGTTTAATATATTTACGTTTTTTGTTATTTAACTTGTTTTGAGAATTTATTCAATTTATCATCATTTTCTAACATAGTTTTTTAGTTTAGATCTAACATTTGTTTGATACTTCTAGTTGTAAGTTTCTGGTTGTTTACTTTTACCAGTTAACTGTTAAACTTAGATTGTTTTAAATTTAATTATATTTAAGTTAGAAAGTAATAATAAAAACCTGAGCTCAGGCCAAACTTTGGATTTGCAGAGTCATTAGACAATTGGTTAGCTTATAATTATTATTATTTGTATTCATTAGAATTAGCAACTTTGCAGTAAGTGTGGAGTCAAATGGTCCTTAGTGTAAGTTCTTATGATTGCAAAATTCTAGAAGTGAGAGATCAGCCACAATCACCAGATTGCTCAGTGAGAATTGTATTGAGAAGTATTCCTTGCATAATCTCTTGGGACAGTATCTCTGTATAGCATCAGTGTCTTGTATAAATAAAATATTTGTTGCTTGCAGTGCTACAACACCATAGTTGTGAGTTTTGGTGCTGTTTTTATATAAATGTACGCATGTTGAAATGCCACCATATCAAATTTAATTGTATTTGGACTACTATCTTTTTAGACAGTGTTGAACAAGGGATACATTAATTACAATTATCTAGTTACAAATTTTTATTTGTATGATTATTTATTGTATTATTTTGTAAGAATTATGAACTTTATTCAATTATTATTTGTAGTATTTAATTTAACACACTGTCAACCATGCTTTTCTATTCTCTTCTCTTCTCTGATATAGACTAATGATTTTTGTTTTTTTAAAAAAATTTTGTAGAATATTCTGTTTTTTATATCTTTTTGAATATTTTAACACTAAAAGATAAATATTTGTATATTTTATTGCTGAAAAAATTATATTTAAATTTTTATAATAGTTTTTTGTTATTTTTATTATTGTTTGTATAAAGTAAAAAAGTCGGACACAAAGATTACTTTGTATTTTCAGTTTCTCTTTATCAGAATGTTTATTTTTTGTTAAATATTATAAAATTAATAAATTTCAATTATAAATAAGCTTTATACATGTATAAAAATAAATTGTGTAATTTGCTATAGTATATTATATCTTGAATCAGATAAACAGAGTGGTACTTGACATTCTGGTCACTACTAAGAGGTTTCTTATAGTTTTCCCAGTTTATTTTTTCAATTTAGCCACACAAACTTTAAATATTCTGCAAGGATGAGCTTTTTTCCCCTTAGGCTATATTTTCTCAATGAAATGTTATCCTATTCATAATTTCTGGAATTGTTTGCTGCAGTTGATTTCCAGATTTAGTTACTAACATTTGACTTATTTGTAGCAAAAAAAATATTAGTTTGCATTTTTTCATTTCTTCTTGGTTCATGATTATATATTTGGAATGCATTTGTTATCGATATCACAGAGATGAAAAAATAGTTTTTTCCACTATTTCAGATGCTTTCTTTTGAATGAGAAATATGCTACATCTGATCAGTTTTATCTACACTTGTTTTATGTATGTTATAATCCAATATTGCATCTGGCTTAGTTTTCAGTTTTATCCCCTGCTATGTTTTGACCTTAACTGTAGATGAGATTGCTTTGTATCGAGTCAACAATATCAAAACATCCTTTGTGTCTTTCCATTTTAGACACAGAAGGTAGTTTCTTTGCATAAAAACTATTTCCTCTTATTTTATTATTTTTGATATAACTGTTTCTGGTAATTGTTTTCTTTTTTCTATATATGTTGTGGCAGCTTTTGTTTGATTTTCCCACAAATAATCAAATACAGCTGGTAAACTGTAATATCTTTCCATGTATATGATATGTCCTTTACCTAGATAATTTGCTAATAATTTTTTTTTTAGAAGTTCTATTATTCCAGGAGTATTATCAATTTTTCCATAGTAAACTTCCATATTTTGAACAAACCTGTTTGATGAAATCACATATTATAAATAATTTTATTCTATATTTTTTGGGTTTATTTTTCATACAAACACTGAATTGTATTCTTCCCTGGAAATCACAAATACCTTCATCTACATTTAGATTTTCTCTTGGTTTACATGAGGATGAAAAGAATTTATTCAAGTGGTTTAAGTATGGATATACTTTGTGCAAAGGATCGTGATTTGGTTAGCCTTTATGAATGTAAGTTGAATTATCATTCAAATGAAAATTTGAAAGAATTGCTTTGAATGTATTTTAACTCATTAGTGATGGATGAAGTTGGTTTAATATGAAACTATTTTTAGACCAATAGTTATTGAGTTTTGATTTTTTTACTATGCACATATGTATAATAATTACTAGAAAAGTATATCTCTCTTAATTTTGACAGACTTCCATAAATCCCAGATGCTTTTTGGTTTCAACTGATTACTTCTATGTTGTCTAGCTATGATAAAGCTAGCATATCTGTTAGTTCTGTTTTGAAATGTTTTATCATTAATTCTGGTAAAAAGACAGTGAAACAATCAAATTCAGTTGAGGAGTTATTTATAGATATTGATAATCCTGACTGTTCTTGAAAAAAAAATTATCAGTAAATATCTATCCTAATTCATTATCTGATGGTCTTGAGAGTGTTTTTTGTGAACCAGTGACTCTTTTTGCCTCTTCTAGATTGTCTTCTTTCGTCACTGCTGTCTTCCCCAACTTTAGATGTGATGCTTGAGACTGAGAGTGATGGTCTAGAGTGAATATCAGCAGAAGTTGTAGAAATAATATCCCTATCTGTTATGTTATCATCATTAGATTCTGAAATAATAAAGATAAAAGTTGCCTAACTTCAAAACAGCATTCAAAATTGTTATATATAAAAATTTTATGTAAATCATATAATTATTTTATACAAAAATATCATTTTACTTTCAACATGAGTTGTTTTAGGATATGAATAAATAATATTTGACATTCTGGGAAGAGTACCTTCAGGTATACTAAGTGGAATTATGATTGATGAGCTTGGATTGATATTTTCAATTGTTGTTATAACTTCAATATAAATATCTGAAACAGTATTTGCACATTCAAAAACAAATATATGCATAATAGTTGTTTATAAATCACAATATCATAAAATGTTTTTGTTTAGAAAATTGTTCATGATATTATTTATATACTGAAAATCATTTAATCTTCAACTTATTGAATATTCTCTAGAGAGAACAAAAATGTGATAGAGTTAATGTCAATAGGTGGTGTTCTAGATAAAATGAACTTGGGCATAATTTATTCAACTGCAGCAATAGTACTGGGAATGCATTCAATATTTTTCTCTGAATTACCAACTTGTGATTAAAAAAAAAATTTATCCTCCAATTATTGTATATCATCTGAACTTCCCAAAAAGTTAGGAATAGGTAATTTTTCAACCATTTGGATAGAAGATGGAAGCAATTGGATGTGGTGGTTTAACTCCCATAGGAATAGTTGGGAAAACATTTACATTGGTATTTGAAATATTATCCAATTCAAAAAAAATGTTGAAAACATTTATTTTTCTACATTATATCAATATTATTTACTATAAAATTTGCTCAGCCAAAAATATATAAATAAAAATTATTTTACCCTTTGGCTTGCTGAATATTTTCAGAAACATGCTTTTCAACAACAGAAGATAATTTGCAGTCAGTTGTCAATTTAGAGGCAATAAAGTCAGAGACAATAACCTCAGATGGGTAGGATGGAACTGCTTTACTTTCTAGAATTTTCGAATCCAAACTATCACTAGAGCCAAAATAAAAATATATATAAATTTTTATGCCAGAATTATGGTATTCAAAATTCATTCACTATGAAACATAGATAAGTTTTATCTTTGATGGGCAGAAAACTTTTAGAAAAAATAGATAAAAAACATCAGAAGTACTGGGTTGATCAATGGAAGGTTCAGCTATATTTGTATTTGATATATTTGATTGCAATTCAGTAGAAATTTTGGGAATAATTTCTTCCCACATCACAATCCCAGATATTCTGAATCTAATATATAAAAAGACATAGAGCATATGATGATAAATATTCTGTTATGGAAACTATATTTCTGAATAGAAATAAATGAGTTAAGTGATTTTAGTTTTGGTTATACTAGTAGTGAATTTAATGTATTTTATATCCAATCTAACAAATTATTTTATTATTAATTAATATTTATATTTCAATAAAGAAAAACTAATAATTTTTATTAATTGATCTGACTTTTAATTTATTGGAGATCTTTATTATTTTTGATGTTATAATACATTAAATTATAATTTATTCAAATATAAGGTAAATAATCAATAATTAATTTAATTTTACATATTTTTATACTATATTGTATAAATTGCAAGTAAATTTTTGATATTTTTGTTTCAGATTATTCCCTGTTTAGAAGAATTGCAGAATTAGATTTCAGGTTATTAAATTATATCAGTCAAAATCAAATTTGTAAAAATTTACTGATTAATATAGTAATCAAACAAAATTACAAAATTTTATGTAGGAGGATAGACAAAAATAATGATCATTAAAATATTTATAATGATGCATTATTTTTTTAGCATAGATATACAAATCTGTTTAGTTTATTCTTTTCTTTTTCCATTAAATGAAGTTTCACTCATGAAACAAATTACTATTTAATAGCAACAGAAAAGAATTTTCAAATTCACAAAATATTACTGCTATATAATATCAAATTAAAGACATTTTGGGGCTCAGGCACAAAATTTTTTAAAAATAAATTATAAAATTATTCAATAATTTTAAATCTGCTTTTTGGGGTCCCTTATTATAGAAGGCTCCTCCCACTGTGCCTATTGTGCCTAGTGGATAATCCAGTCCTGTTGTTATAGCTCTAAAAAATTGAAGCAAAGAATCAAAAAGATTCACTGCCATAAGAATCAAATATTTCACACTTGTTATTTAAACATAACTACCCAATTAGTTACTTTTCATATTTTATCATATCTACTAATATTATCATCATCAGATTTTCACATTTTTTGCATTTAAAGGTTATCTTCAAAATAAATTTTTATAAATCACATAAAATTGATATCTTGTTTGTGAAGTTCATTTGTTATTTTACACAATACATTCCAAAATACTTTTCTTTAGTTTATTTAAAACTCTTATATGTTTAAATTCTATATCAATCAGCAAATTTCTTTTCAATCTGCCTTTGCTGATTGAAAACTGTTATATTTGTAAAATTGATTTTATAGTGATTTATTTTTAATATTAACAGAAGATTATTGCAGTGAAGTTTATTGCATATATGTATATAATGTACATTATATATAAATATTTTATAAAATTAATGTATATACACTCAGCCCTCAATTTACATGGTAGATATGTTTCTGGAAAAATCGTGCAAACCGAAACCGAGTAAAACGAGATGCAGAATTCATACAAAATAGAAGGATATGTTCAGTTAAACTGTAAACTGTGTAAATCGATCTAAAGAAGATAAAGAAAAGTCAAGGATATCTCATTTTACACGGTTATAAAGAACATATAAGAAGTAAAGTCGAGTATATGTTCTTTATAACCGTGTAAAATGAGATACCGATTAAAGGGAAAGATTGGATTCATTAATTTTAGAGACAATTTAATGCTTATACTTTTTCAATTTATTTTTGAAAAATGAAAACAAACACTTTATATTGGAATATTTAGTTATAGTGAAACAAGATTATTTTGTTTTGTGTGAATAAATTGTACTATACAGATTATTTTGTGGTGTGTAAATAAATTGGACTATACGAAATATAGCTGTATTCACTCTTTGTTGTATTGAATTTAGTTATAGTGAAACAAGATTATTTTGTTTTGTTTAAAGGACTATACGAAATATAGCTGTATTCACTCTCTATTAATCTCTACGAAATCGTAAACCCACAAAACGTGACAATATGCCTTTTAATTTAATTTATAAATGGCAAAATGCAAAACAATCAAAATAAAACCAAAAAAAAATTTTTTTTTGTTTTCATTTAAAAACCATGTAAATTGAATGCTGTGCAAATCAAGGGCTAGGTGTATATGTATATTTATATATGTATAAAATATATTGTATATATACTTGTATATATATAAAATATTTATATATATATATATTTTATTATAATAAATAATAAAAAGCAAATAGCAATATAAAAAAATAGATAGTTAACTTATATTGTATTTATATTGTACTTATATCTCTGTAAGTCATCAGATTTCTGGAGTACTGACTAAGCAGGAAATTTATACAAGAAATATAAGTTGTCCTTAAATTATGATTCCATTGATTTGTTTGGTGAATTAGTAAGCTTTATTATTGATCAGCCTTATGATTGGAGGTGTTTTTACACTCTGTTGTATAAAAATGATGCATCCCTAAAAAATAGAGTAAGAACTGCAAAACTTGGTATAAAAGTCTTTCAGCTAGATATATAAAGGGATTAAAATTTCATTGCCAATGAATGTACAGGCCATTCCAGAACTTATGAGAAGAGCAAATCTAAGGCCAATATAAGGAGAGTATTCATAAATACAGATATATCTAACCAGTTTTGCTGTTTTATTATGTTAGTCTATGAAGATGCTTCTTTGACCTATTCATCAACAGTATGATCAACTGAGGGAATTTATGAAAGGCTGCTTCATATGCTTACAACAAACCTGCAACAAATCTTTTTCATTTTCTTTCCTCTCTTCTTTCATTATAGTGTTTCAAAGTTTTGACACATTGACTTATAACATGGATAATTTGAACCAAATTCCATCAGAAGTCAGCAATTATCTATATTTGAAAATTCTTAAATACATAGTAATATATATAAAAGTTCAATATGATTTCTTTATATATATTTCCTTTTTTCAGACACACTGTGCAGCAAAAATAACTTGAAAATGCATAATTTTATAATTAATTTTATGCATTTTCAAATCCCCAATCATTTCAAATCCTTGTAAGCATTTTTCCAATTATTCTTCACTAAATGTGAAGAATAATTGGAAAAGATGCCTACACTTTAAACAACTGATGGGTGAACTGCAGGTCATGGACCACATGCAGTCTCTGGAAATATTTCATGCTGCCCCCATAAGTAATAGTCATAATGTCCAAAATTTTGCTGATAAAATGAATACCAAAAAAAATCATTTTCTTTTATGAATATAAACAAACATTCAATTAAGAACATGGATCCCAGTTGAATATTTGGAAGTGGTATTAAGAATAAACACTACAAAATTTAATTTGGATTTTGAAAAGATGACTAAAGAATTATTAATTCGTAAAAATCATTAATTAATAATTTCTTAAATAAATAATATGTTTACACATTGTATTTTCTTCATAATTATTAAAGGAATAAAAAATGCATAACTTTTAAGTGCTGCCCCAAGCTATATTTTGTTGATACAATATGGCTCTGCAAAAGTTTGTACATTGCTGGTTTAAGCAATAGCTTCAGATTGAACAACTTGATTGATATTGTATATTTATTATTTTAGAATGGCATGTAGAATTGGCTTTGTTTCCATTGTAAATATAAGCTGCAGAAATAAATTTATTAGCTATTTTGCAAGAAAATGATTATAAATGTGGGTCATAAATATACTCTTTATAATTAAAATAATTATTATTATTATATTAGTTTATGATAAATCAACCATCTTAAATATTGCAATTAATTTAAAAATTAAGAAAAAAATAATGATATATAGTTAAAGTTTTCTATTAAAGCACATTTGAAAAATCTATTATATAGACTATTTTTCAATATTAAAAAAGTAATTATTTAATATAAATTATAGAGTTCCTAGATTGTAATTTAAAAATTCTCACATTTATTTTATAGCAAATTGTATTTATAATATAATAAATTTGTATATTTTAAAGTAAATTGTGATTAATATTTTTAAAGAAGATTTTTTAATTAGAATTTTACTTCCAAAACTATCATAAACACTTGCTTTAATATTACGTCAATAGGAGAATAAAACAGCACTATAAGCAAGGTATTCAGATTTATTAATCAGGAAAAACGTTTTCGGACTTGATTAGAGTCCATCATCAGTTCTACAATACTTAAGAAGGCATTCCATAATTCCAATGCCTTCTGAGTATTGTAGAACTGATGATGGACTCTAATCAGGTCCAAAAACGTTTTTCCTGATTAAATAAATCTGTGAATACCTTGCTTATAGTGCTGTTTTATTCTCCTATTAATTTTACTTCCTTTTCTCTTATGGACATATACATTTTCTCATAAGAAAAATTAATATGAAGTTAATTATTTTTAATATACTCAAATCCCGATAAGACGCCACCATCCGTTTGGGGCGATTTCGGCTGCTAATCGGGATTGGCGGTTTATCGAAAACACGTAGTTTAGTAATGAAAATGAACTCCGAATTTGTTAAATTTAATAAAATACAGTATATTTAGCATCCAAACTTAACATTTCTAAAAAACTATATTTTATAGTATAGTATATGTATCGTATATCTACAGTACTATATAGAAAACGTCCATCTGCTGTTCTGATCTTCTACTTTGAGCTCTCCATAAAGCACAATGTGCACAGCTCACTGTACAGCAGTGTTCTCAGTGGGTCATATGGGGTCGCGTAACAAAATTTGGGAGTCGCAGAAATTTTAGCAAATGTTTTAATTCTCATCCTTAATTTATATACCTCTATACCCAGGATCGCGAAAATATTTTCTCGGGTAAAAAAAATCGACAAGTGGAAAAGTTTGAGAATTGCTACTGTACAATATCCTTAATTGCTCGGTACGCAGTAAACGATGGAAAAGATCTGGTTCTTGCTATCTTAAATTTTCTACAACCTAGGTATGATTCAGGATTAAAAAGACCACGATTAACCGTTAACTTCACCTCTCCCACCCACTGGTTACAAATGAATCCAGGTTAGATTTATTTAGTTAAACCGCTATATCACACAAGGGATATACAAATGAATCCAGAGAGCTTTTAATACTGTGTATACAATACTGATAAACTTCTGGATGTAAGACACTTTACTTACCCCTGGCAAAATAACAAGGACAAATGTAATACTAAAAGGAATATTTGTTTAACTTTTTTCTACTGGCGGATGGCCTCTTATCGGGATTTGCCTATTCCATTAACATAAGGAAGATCCGTTCTGCCAAATTTCTTTGCAATTAGCGAGTGTGGCGGCTTAACGGGGGGCGGCCGGATGGCCGAATGGTAACGCTGTCGGCGTGCACGCAGGAGGACCGGGGTCTGGTCCCGAATTTTTTCGGGGTATTGGGCCGGCCCGGTGATCCCCGTCCTTCACCATACGGCCCCCCTCCACGGGTGTGGTTGGAACTGGCCCCGCCCCTTAGTAATCTGCCTGATTGGAAAGGGAGCGTAAAATATGCAAAAAAAGGGAGCATCTGATCGGGGTTTGACTGTACTAAAGCAGTTTTCTCCAAACTGTGGGGTGCTAATCTATTGCAAGGAGGGGGTGCAGGAAATTAACAAAAACGTCATTTTTCAGACAAATAAATTTAAATTGTTGTGGGAAAAATGACTCGGCAAAAGGGTTATAAATACTGTACAGATAACCATGTACCCAGAAACTTTCTGTTGTAGCTATTTTAAAGACAAAACATCGATCTTGTTTAGTGATTGAAAAAGAATTGAGAATAGTGATATCTTCAATGACACCCCAATTTGTGCTGAAAACAGGGACGTAACTACGGATGGGCCATGGCCCATCCATTGAAAGTTCTGGCCCATCCTGAATATATAACCCGAAACGTAAAATTGAAAACCGCAAGAGTTCAACTCCATATAACCCAAGAAGCCTTGAGGAAAGTTCTGGCCCACCCTGAATATATAACCCGAAACGTAAAATTGGAAACTGCCCATCCTGAATATATAACCCGAAACGTAAAATTGAAAACCGCAAGAGTTCAACTCCATATAACCCAAGAAGCCTTGAGGCGAAACGTAAAATTGAAAACCGCAAGAGTTCAACTCCACATAACCCAAACGCCTCGAGTTTTGTAAAAATGGAAATTTATAACCGAATATATTAAACACCTCATAATCCAAGATGCCTTGTATTCCGTAAAAATGAAAATAAAATACCACAAGTATAATTTAAACTCGCATAATTTCACGCTAATAGCGATAGAAATCTTTATTTACAAGCTGCGAAAAAACGCGTCCTTTGCACATTTTACGCAATAATGCGATTAGCTGGAAAGAATAAATAAAGTTTCAAAATACTGGTAAATATAAGTATTTATTTTGATATCAACTCAATTCGCGAGTGAAACGAAATATAGATAGCGCTTCAAATCAAAACAATATGGCCGACAGAACCGGGGTACTTGTTTGCTGTGTTTGATTTATGGGTTGATTTTACTGGAAAATTTTTCAGTGTTTTAAAAAATGCTGCTTAGCAGTTTGCATAAGATATTTTGATATACTGTATGTTGAAAAGAGGTCAAGGCCATTAATTGAATGCGAAGCGGTTCTAAATGCGGAGCATATTATTAAGTGCGGTATTAATATTGAAAATGATTCAGAAATTGTTGCCTTATTCCAGCAGGCATCGTATTTAAAAGGGCCACTACATTAACAACGAATTTTGATAAAATCAGATAGGCACTTATAGAATAACTGTTTTCAGATAACTGAATTATATTAATTGTTTTGCTAAATATCAATTGTCAGCAATTCAAGAATGAGATTGCCTCTGTAGTTGTAAAGCTAGTGCCGGAGGGAAGTATTAGCATTGTTGCCTGCTTATTGTTCATTAATCGGTAACATAAAACTACAAAATCATTTCATATGGATTTAAACCTTTTTTATACTTGAATTTAATATAGAATGAACTGGAACTTCTAAGCTGTACAGATCTCCAGCAAGTTTGAGGTATAAGAAAGTCAAAACTAAACAGTTACGCAACAGAACTAATCACAAGTTAAGTTTATTATTATAACAACTATAAAATACAGTACTCATTTCAGGAAAAAAAATCATCTTTGAAATTAAGCCGCTTACTAACATGTTTTGGAGAAACTTTTGCTTATTTTCAATACAAACGCCCATTTTTTTAGATAATGCTTTATTTGATAGAAATTTATGAAGTGATATTGCAGGTTTTTTATATGTTGGCGAGCATCGAGGCACACAACAATTGTTTTTACTTTTCAAAACTTGCAAATAATCCATTGTGAAATCAATCAAAACAAAGTACCCCGACTATAGTAGTTACAAAAATTGCCACTAGACGTCTACTCTGTCGCTTTGCTTCCCGAATACAAAATTATGCGGTGATTTTTACTTAATGATGCAAAAGATCGATTACCAGTACTTTGTTCAAATCAAGAGCTTTTGCGATTTTTCTCTCGATGAACATGATTGCTAAATTGCTTAACCGATCATCAAGCATTCTGTTACGTAAATTCGATTTAATAAAGCGCATACGGGAGAATGTTCTTTCACATCGGTGTGGCCCACCAAAAAAAAAGGTAGTTACGTCACTGGCTGAAAAACAAGCCCACATATCACATTAATTAAATATTATGTTGTATTAAACATGTATTCTATTATTTGTTTTCATGTTTTTTGTAAGATTTGTTTAATTGTATTAAAAATTATTACACCATAATAAATTTTTTTTATGTATAAGAACTTTATTTATACAAAATATGGTATATTGTTTTATATTATTAAATTGTACGTAGAAAGTATTTAGACTGTTACGAAAATGAAGGGCGTACCAATTTTTTATGAGAAAGGAGGGTCACAGACACAAAGTTTGGAAACTACTGTACTAAAGTATATTTTTTAATGCGTGACTAGTGTAATTACATTAGAATTTTAAAATTGTTTTGTTTAAAATAATAAACTATGACTCTATGAGCTGCTTTTCTAGCAGGACAGACAAAATGCATTTTTATAAAGTGTAGAACTGATTCCTGAATTGACCAATACACTTATAAACTGTTTAGATACATTGAAACGTCAGTGAACAATTATTTTTTATTTAAATTATATGCTATCTAGAGAGCAGGAAATTAGCATAATTAATATTACATTAATTCTACTATAATGAGGAAAGTGGACATCCGGCATGCATGTATATATATAAAACGTACTTAGTATATACAGTATACACTGGGACTTGTATGCAATTCCGATACATCTCGTACAGTCCCGTACAATTAATAAATAAAGTTAAAATTAAATAAAATAAAGAAATTAATAATAATAAAAATAATATGTGATGGTGAAATTTTAATGCTAAGTCCAAAAAATGCTTGTAAATGATTTAAATATGTCAATTTATTGTTTTACTAGAAGACGACAGAGCTGCTCTTTGCACAAACATGGCGGAATGTTGCTACTTTCCCAAGGAAACCTAGAATAAGAGGAAGGGAAACTCGCCGAAAGATCAAAGAGAAACGCGTAACCCCGCCAAGAGCAGCGCCCTCAAGTGGCTGCCAATGATTATTTAGTCGTTCACCATTTGGACTGTACGTGTTGATTTACTTTTTTTGCTTTGGATTGTTAGTGAAAATATAAACCGTAATAAAATAAAGTCCAAATCTTTCAGAAGAGTTTATGGAACTTGGTGTTCAGTCATAAACTGCACAAATTCTAGAAAAAAAAATCCAGAACTGTCTTATTTCTGATTTCTGAACCATCTAATTGGTTTTTCATTGAGAATGATAAGTGTAAGGAAATGTTTGCTCGTATAATAATCGAGATTTCTTTCGGTTCAGAATATTTTCTAACTTAAAACATTTCAATAAAGAAGTTTGTTTTGAAGAAGCAGTAAATCGAAAGACCATAAAGAAAAT
>AYEL01087476.1:0-47118 GCA_000484575.1 Olivierus martensii | reverse complement strand
TGATTAAAACCAAAGACAGCAATTTATTCATATTGTAGGTGCAGTGCCAATGCCTACAATGTGCAAAAATTTGTTCTCATTGTGTTCAACCATCCCCTCCATGTTCCCTTTTCCTTCCCTGATGTCACGCTTCACACATCTTACAGTTAGTACCACAAAGTTTTGTGAGATCCATAAAACAAATAAAATCACTATTATGTGAAAATTCTTTAAAAATTTTATAAATGAAACTATGATAGTTTTATTTTCATTTTCAATTTTACTTCAGAGCCACATGTATGAACCCAAAGAGTCACATGTGGCTTGCGAGCCGCAGTTTGCCAACCACTGATGTAGACTAATATTTGGCAACACTAGCATGATGTGAATCAGTTATCTAGCATTGTGCACCTGACAATTTATGCATCTACTTAAGAGTCTAATGTTATTATATACTGTACTGTACCTAGTGATATTCATTTACAGTGTTGATTTTATTTAAAATTTTTAAATCTTTGCCAAGATGCCAAGATATGAAATTGTAAAATTTATCATATATGTATTATTTTTCTTCCCTATTTATAATACAAATATATTCTGTATTTTGTTTAATAAAGCATTAAAATAGGTATCTAATTATTATTTTTTACTTACTTATTTATTTACCTATGTATTACATATTTTATTTTAGAATTTATTATTAGTTTGTTTAATTGGAACAGCCGCTTAATTGGGCCAAAATGGATTAATCCCAACATGTCCCAATAAAGCAGAATCAACTGTATATACCAGTAAATATAATATATAAATATATATTGTAAATATAAGAAATATTTTTATTTCATAAGAATTAAAACAACAAATTATTATCTATATATAACATTTTCTGTAATTTTAGTTTATATGTAAAAAAGTATGAATTATTAAGGCACTATGATGAAGTTATGACATATAATATACAAATATTCATCATTTTATCATCTGATTTAAATTATAAAACTGTGATAATTATTCTTTAGGACATTTATTGTCTTCAATTCAAAGTGACTTGACAATTCACATGAAAGTCAATCTATAAATACAACATATCTCTAACTTATACAGTTAATTCAGTTAAATAGTCATAAGTTAGGCACAGATAAGAAAATTTAAGGCCAAAAGTGATATTTTTGGAAAAATGTAAATAATTTAATAAAATTTTCATTCTTGTTTTTATAAAAATTCAACAAAAATAAAAACTTTTGCATTATGAATCTCTAAAACTTCATATGTCAAAAATGCTTTATGCAGTTTTTTTCATTCTTGTTTTTATAAAAATTCAACAAAAATAAAAACTTTTGCATTATGAATCTCTGAAACTTCATATGTCAAAACTGCATAAAGCAGTTTTATGACATATGAGGTTTAAAACCATTAAGTCAGAACCTATTGTGTGTTAGGAGTACAGTATATGAGAATAATTAAATGTTTTCATTTATGTTTAAATTTAAAAATGATGCCCATTATACGGAAATTTACTAATACACATTAACCACTTAATAATAAATTATTGAACAAATCTTTATTTTAATGAAATAGAAGTTTCTATTCACAAAATAATTTACAATCAGAGACAAATAAATGATATCTGAACTATTTGAGATCTGTTTCTTGCTTCAAAATTATTCAATCAAATTAAAGAATGCTAGTGGGAACAAAAATGAAATTTAGATTTCTAATTAAAATTATAAAAGATATGCATATCTGATTATTAAAACATCTTTTAACATGAATTAGTACCATAACTTTTTATTACAATAGTATAAGTATTTTCAAACTTTTAGTAAAGATCAAGAATCACTTTTAAATTAAGTTTATTGAAAATAGTTAATTATAGATTGCATAAATCTTCCTATTCAATTATAAAGAAATGCACATAGTGAAATTTTTACATTTAGATTAAATGCACACAGGTAGTCCACTAACTCATGCAATCTCAAGTTGCACAATTTTCAGGAAAAAATAATGATACTATAATCAAAAAATATTAAAATAACAAAATTATCCTTACTAATCTTACCATTATCAAATGCTAACTGAATGTTTCATAGCATCTGATAATGATGCAAAAAAAGTGATATAAAATTGGAATGATAGAGGAATAGGGCCAATATCAAGAAGTAATGCATTAAAAATAATGAATATATAGCATTGTATATTATATGAAATAAAGATTGATTAAGATAGGAAGTAAAAGTTTTTGATACAAATGCTTAAATTTAAAATAAAATTAGATAATTCATTTTTAGAAAACAAATTATTTTTGATTTAGATTAAAGAATAATTAATATTAACTTATAGGTTAGATATATTTATGTGAAGGAATTTTTCAGTTTCATTTAAAAAAGTAGAAAAAACTTATTTTTCTTTTAAATAAGATTTACAATACATATTCAGTAAAACAAACACTTGAAAGTCTAAGAACAGGTTAATAATAATAGATTATAATTTGAATGTCATGTTTTATTAGTATTATTTTTCTTTTAAATAAGATTTACAATACATATTCAGTAAAACAAACACTTGAAAGTTTAAGAACAGGTTAATAATAATAGATAATAATTTGAATGTCATGTTTTATTAGAAAGGTAAATAAACTTATAGTGAATCTTGTAAGAAGCAGAGATGGCCTGAAAAAAATATTAACCAAGCAGTAACAATTTTATCTTTACTCTAAAATAGTAATAAAAATATTACTTGGTTAATAAAAATATTCTTCCTACTTGAAATGCTTTTTAATATTAATATCATATAATAAAGTCAGCATTAAGTTCATGGTTAATTTATATGACTATAGTAAAAAAACAATTATAGTACTAGGCAGAAAATGCTTTTAAATACAATTAAAGAAAATAAAAGTATTTTCTTTGCCTAGTGTAATGACTATTTTTCCTATTTTGAATTATTGACAGAATATCTAATGATATTATGCAGCTAAATTTATATGTAATAATTTATTTATTTATAATTATAAAACAAATTACAGAAATATAATTCAATATATAAAGAAATAGCTCACTCAATATGTGAGAAGATAAAGAGATGCATGCATGGTGCAATTATGTGCTATAAAAATATATCAAAGACTGAATGTTATTTATAATAAATATAATTAAACTAAAACTGCATAAAACAAATTGGCATGCTACAAACATTACCTGTAATAAAAAATAGCAAACAATTTTAATAGAAGTTTTTAAAAAATTTTATACAAATCTAAATTACAAAAGAGAAACTTAAAATGCTACATCCTGTTACTCAACAATAAAAAATAAGTAAAAAAATTAATTTAAATCAGTAGTCTAAGAATTCTTTGATAGTTTAATAAGAAATCCGAAAATAATTAAATGACTACTTTTTAAATATACTTTTTATATTGGAATGATTAGATACATGATTAAAATCATCTTCAGTCACAAACTCAGCATTAAATGTTGTAAAAATCTATTATATAATTAAATAGTTATTATAGGGAAATTTCAGAAGTTTAAGCATCTGCTATTTTTAAATGGATGAATCTACAAGATTAATTAATCTCACTCCAAATTTGAAGTGGGATTAATTAACCTTGATGTTGAAAAACTAATCATCACCTGAATTCTATAAAAATCAATCAAATAGTTCAAAAATTATTAGGGAAGAAACTGAGTATTCACATATTTATAAATGGTTGATTAGATTAACCTTAGTTAAGCTGCCATACTGTACATGGGACATACTTTATCTGATGGTGGCCACTTTTAGAGCTTATTACAGACTGGCTAATACCTATAATAGGACCAACCAGAAGACTGAAAAATAGGGTTCAACAGGCTAGGCCTAGACCTTTTTTGAAAAACTCAAGTTTTTAATTATTGGAATGGCAACATTGACTATATCTGTATGTTATGAATAATGATCATCATTTCAAACCTTGTTCTATAAAACTCCTTATAATTCCAGATTTTTAGGGCACCCTATATATTACATAACTACATATTGTGATTTGAAACACCTTTTTATGAATGTTTAGCATTTATTTATTGCAATTAATGTTCATATTTCTAATTTTTTTGATACTTCACATTTGAAAAAATAATATATATATATAATTTTGAGAACTTATAAAGTAAGAAGTCATATCGGATAACGAACACTTTTTTGAAAGATTTTTATATTCGGTTAACAAACTGTTCGGATAATGAACACTTCACAGAACAAACTATGGGACCTGCAGACTGACAGAATGACAGATCTGCCAGATGGCCGCGTGGTAAAGCTGTGGCTTACCATCCTGGAGGATCCGAGCCCATTCCCCAATTTTTCAGGAGGAGTCCGGGCCCAGCCCATTGAACCTCATCCTTCAACTATCTGGTTGACCCCATCATGGGTGTTGGCCAGCCTTTGATGAACACTATAAGTAGCCCCCACCAGGTAAAAATATCTCACGAGGATATGGCAGCTTAACTAATCTAACGGAATGACAGACTTAGGTCTTGCGCATTTGTGGAGATATGGGTAAGGATGGGAAAACAGTAGTTTTTCCAGATTAAAATGAACTTGGAGACAACTTAAAACAAATCAAAGATTTATTGAAAAAGGTAAGAGAGATTTTACAACATTTTAGTCTTAGAATGCACCCATACCAAGATGAGGTCAATAGGCTTGAGGATCTCTACAACAATATTATTAATCGCTTCCAGAAAATCCTGAAGAAGAGAGAAAAGCAATTGACATTGGACAGATTTTTTATTATCCTGAAGGAGAGAGAAAAGCAATCAATATTGGTCAGATTCTTTATCAAAATAAACATAATAGATTAAAATGCAAGACTATGTATGTATATATTATGATTATTACGTATAAATAAATGCAGTAAGAAATTATATAATTTTTTTTGGGTCTCCAGAATGAATTAATCAAATTCCCATAAAAACCTATGAAAATTTTTGGGTCTCCAGAATGAATTAATCAAATTCCCATAAAAACCTATGGTTAATTGATGATTGGTTAACGAACATTATCTTAGAATGTATTATGTTCGTTAACTAATCATCCATTGTATATACAAATCAGTTTAGCAATGCAACCTGTAAAAGATTCAAAATAAAAGGATTCCCTCCTCCTTTCATTTTGGCCATACTGGGTTGAAATTTTCAGAGAGCCTTAAATAATATAAGGAGCATTTTTACATTCTAGATTTGGTTGATTTATAACTTCAAATTTGGCAGTCAATTCCAGTTGAATATTTTTCTTGAATATAAATGTCACATTAATAATACTTAACTTAAAAAGACAGTTACAGCAAGTTGAAGTTTGGATGAACTAATTCCTATTAAAAAGATAGTCAGTGACTATTACACTTAAATTAAACTCAATTATCAATGTCATGCTTAATTATATATATATAATATATATAATATAGATGGAATGGCAAATAACAATATCACAAAAGCAGGGAAATTAATAAGCAAATGAATAAAATTTGGAAAAAGTTGATATACAATGTTATAAATTTATAATGACAAGATAGTTATTATTTTTATAATTTATATGAAGCAAAGAAACTTACTAGAGATTAATAACCAAATAATAGCTAGATAACCTTATTAGTCAATAGACAGAGCCACATTGGTAAAATTTAATTTATTTATAAATTTCAATTATTTTTCTAAATTAATTTGTAATGTTAGGGTTATTTGGTTATTATTTTATAAGCTATTTATTATTTTTGTATAAAAATATGATTTTCAATTTTATTAACAAAAAATTTTTAAATTTAGAAATAAAATTTTTTAAATAAAGTCACAAAACTTGAAATCAATTACAAACAACTGAGACTTGATTGCACTGGATAAGATAAAAAATTCCATTATTTTTTACTATAGAATAAAAGTATAAAATTGCAAATGATAACATTTTGTTATATATACTATATATACACCTATCTCTCAATTTGCATAGTAGATTGTTTTTGCAAAAGGCGTCTTATACGCTGGCAAATACGGTAAATCAAGTTTAACCTTTGTACAGAAAAGAGGAGAAGATTCTGTAACATTCAATTAAATAATTCATGTATTTTTTAAAATAAATTTAACAGAACAAATCTACTGTCATTATAAATTGAGAGACAGGTGTATTTATACAATGTATATGTTTTCTTGATTGTGTCATCAAGTTTTATTTAATTGATAAAATAATTAAATAATAATAGTAAATATTAACATTTAAAATATGATATTAGATTTAGAATTCATTGATTTAGTCCCTATTTCTGATTATGATAAAATACAGAGAACCTATGATCAAAAGTATTTCCATTAATTGTATTATTTCCTAATATCATTAATCAATGACACTGAATATATGAATACATATAATATTTCTAGGAAATGATGTTTAAAAATTTGTAGAACTAAGCAGGGTTGCAGAGTCGGAGTCAGACCTTACAAATTTTAGGGAGTCAGAGTCAGATTTTTTTAAAAGGTGGAGTCTGAGTTGGATCATTTGCCATCCGATTCTGCAATCCTGAGTTGCAGGGTTGGAGGTTTTTCGGTGGAGTTGGAATCGGATTTTTTACTGCTTGGAGTTGAGAGTTGGAGTCGGATCATTTACCATCCAACTCTGCAACCCTGGAATTAAGTGATTTTGACATATGATTTTTTTTTTTTATTTTATTTATTTTTTATATATACATTATTGCTTCCTATTAGCTTCATTTAATTTATTTAAATGAAAAGTTTTATTTTAGTCATATGGAATTAAACTAAAATTATACATCACTTATAATTCATCTTTTTTTAGGCCAGAGTGGTGTTATTTTTTCCATTTCTAGTATCTTTTCGGTCATAAAAATGATAGACACTAGAAATGTAACAATGTTCTTTAAAAATTATTTAATATGATTCTTCTGATATTCTTAACATGAAATTTTTTCCTATGTTCATAAATATATATTTGGTATATCCTATACTGGTCATTAGATTTTTCTCTTCATTTCACAGAATATGAAATATATTAAGATTATACAGTGGATTCTCAATTTTATGAACTTGTACGGACCCCCAAAAAAGTTCATAAGTGAGATTGCCATTAATTAACATTAGGGATTTTTTGGGACCAGCTAAATAGTTTGTAAAAATGTAAATTGGAGGTTTGTAAAAATATGAGTCCACTGTATCTGGAAATAATCTTGTTTCTGATTACATCCTTTATACTTATAACTTCTTTGAGAGTTAGGTGTCTTATTGTAACAACTCTAAAATAAAAAACTACTTAGACATCTTAGACAATTAGCTATTAAAAACTACTTAGACAATTAGCTATTAAATCTTTCATACAGTATGGGAAAATATGTATTCATTATATCCATATTAAATAAATTTAATTAGGAGAGATAAGATTCTCATGCGACATCTAGATAGTGACTGCACTAGAGGAAGCATAATTATATTAAGATCATTATTCTTAAATTGTATTTTTCAGAACCCTGGAAAATAATTCAGAATTCTATAATAATTAAAATATGCGATGTACAGAACTCCTATCAATATAAATAGGAGAAAATAAACACAGCACTATATAGCAGAAATAAGTTTGTTTATATTCAATTCAAAATGCTTTCAATCATATTTTGGTCAACTTACATAAGTTTGTTTTAATGATTTTCACTGGTGACAACCAAAATATGGTCAAAAGCATTTCAAATCGAATATAAATAAATGTATTTCTGCTATATAGTGCTGTGTTATTTTCTCTTATTACTAAAATATTTTACAATAAAAAAGTAATGTAAAATTAAATTTTTTAATAATTTTTTGCTATACTTTGCTTCTATTTATTTTTCCTGTTTCATGTGCCCCTATTTTTGAAGAAAAATTTTTATAGACATTTTCTATAAAATATACTTTTATTTGATGTTTTCAATTTCAAACTGTTTAAGAAATGTAGTAGTGTGTATAAATTGCTATATTTGTAGGACATGAAATATGTTTTCATTACATAATAAATTTTATGGTTTGATATATTTTACTTGTATCACTTCAGTGACATAAAATAATCTGATATATCATTGAAATAATAAATTATATACAGTAAAGCATTACATAACAGTTTAGAATTTATTTCTTTAACATTAAACACAAAGGTTTTGATTAAATCATAATATAAACTTAAATTTATTAATCATTTTTGTTAATGGTAACATGTGAGAAAACATGTATAGACTAGAATGACATTGTTTCATTTAATTAAAGGTGATCAGAAATAAATTGCTAAGTAGCAGAAGGATTTTTATTTTTATATTCACAAATTAAAATCTTTTCGTGAACATCTAATGTCGTTTTTGACATTTTTCCGATTAAGAAACAGAAACGATATTCACAGCAGTTGATTTATAAAAAAACAATTTAAACTGTTCTTCTTCTTCCACAAAGTCGAGGTTATGGCTCTCCAGTCTTCTCCTATTTTAAACGGTTATTTTGTAAAAATCCGTTTAAAGTTTTGGAATAGCTTATTTTGAAAACAGGGATGTGAATAGTCACAGGGTCGAGATTATAGTCTAATAGATGTTAACAGATAAATTACGTAATTGTCATCTTCTCTAATGTTTCTATTTGTATTGGTTGACCTTGCCATTCGATTGTTTTGGCGGTTTAAACAACTGATTTGTCTACTAATGAAATGGTTTTGCCTCCAGAAATGAGTGGCGGTTTATAGAGCGAATTTCATGTTTTAACATATAGGAGGAGATTTGTTATTGGCTTTCATCAGGCAAATAACGAGGGTGGCGGTTTATAGAGGGGCGGCTTAAAGAGGTTTGACTGTATTTTGAGGTTAAATAATGATTTTAATTTCAAGAGACACATTTCAATCATTGTATCATTAGTAAAATCACTTATTATCTTCCCATTATAATCTTCACTTATATACATAATTTTCCCATTGTTTTCAGCCAATTCAAAATGAATACTTATCAAGTAGTCTTGCCAGTAAAGAAGGGCTACAGTAATGTTCATTTTCTTGGTTTGGATTATTTTCAGTTTTTGGTAGAAAGGATTCAAATTTGAGACATTAAAAATTAATTTATTGTCAAGTAAGAGATTATTTATGATATTCTTGGATATTTTAACAAAATAAGATTTCATATAACATTGCTTCATATACTAAAAACCTGATAATATGTATATCTACAATATATTTATAATTCATATAATAAAAGAAAATTAATGAAAATCATTCAATAAAATTAAAATATTTTAAATCAATATTGTATGAAATAAATATTTGAGTGAAAGTAAATCAACTGGTTTTCAGATTTTTAAAAACAATTATTTTTATTACATTATAAACATTTAAAAAGTGTAATCTGGCCAGAATAGAAAAATAAATAATTGCTTAATGTATAAAAATGTCATGTGACAGTAGAAGCTCTATTATAAGAATTAAGTAACAATTAACAAACTTTTGATTCCCTCTTTAGTTTATACAATTGTGAAAAAGTTTATATTTCAGGATAAATTAAATTAAAATTTTCTTCTAAATGGTTCCATGATAGCCCTGAATTCTATAAATTATCCTTGTTTCAATAGGTGAATTAACATCTATTAATTCTACTGTGAATACAAAGTGACTGACCATTCTATATTGTTTGGACTTTCTGTTAATTACTCTTCTGTTAAACTTGTTAATAGAAGACTTCTGTTTAACTGTTTTAACTTTCTGTTAAAACATCGTTAAAACAGGAAGAAGCAAGCAATATTTCAATCTTCATTATTATTGGTTTAAAAACTATATCATCACATGTGATGATTTTTCTAGGGAAAATTCTTAGTATACAGACTATAAATATGCATTATCAATGGTTTGACATTTGTTTTTATTATCAATGATGGAATTTTGGATAATTTTCAATAATAAAAATAGATATATGAAGAAAAAATTTTTAAGAAAATTTTCAATACACAATTCAAAACTATCATTCTGAATTATGTAAAATGAACTGTTTTAGAAAAAAGAATTTTAATTGTTAAGCAATAGATTCTTATAGCAGTTTTTATATAACATAAGTGTTGTGCAATAACTCTCTATAGGCATATATGCTTTAAAATCAACATAAATATCCCTTTAATTTGATGTTCCACTTAATATTATAGAACAAAAAGAAAAATTGAGCCTTATAGAGTAATATGAAGAAACGGTAATGTAAGGACATGCCAATGTTAATACATAAAAATATTCTGTATTATAATCCTAAATATCCCTTGTCTTTTAAATGAAAAAGTGAAACCCACATGCACACATAATGTACATTTTATAAGTTATATATAAATGAAAGTATTGCTTAGAAAATAACAAAGATAATTCAAAAACATAATTACTAATTTCAATAAATTTTTTATACTTCTATTTAATTATTTTGATAATTAAAAAAATATTTAAATGCAATAACAATAAAAATGTGCATTTGATTTTAGTGTATTATTATTTTCAATATAATCCCTCTATATTTAAGAATTATCATTAATGATTCTATTTCTGAAAAATAGTATTAATATTAGAATTTTCTAATTCCCTATTCTTTAATTCAGCAAAGATTTATCTAATTAACTTTGAAATGATTTGTTAAAAACAGAAAAGTCATTCAGAATTTCAGCAGACAGAACTGACTTATTTATTCTTAAAAAAATAATTTCAAATTTAATTAGATAAATATATACTAAATTAAAGAATATAACATTAGAAAAATTTTTAACAAATAATTTTATTTTAAAATTTTTCATAAGTTTATGAGAAGAAATCGAAACCAAAAGCAAATATCTTCATGTCAATAAATCTTTTTTTCACTTTTAAAATAATTATATTGTATTTTAACAAAATAATTACAACAATGTATAATAAATATTTAATTTTGGTTAATTATTTAAAGAAAAATAAGAACTTTAGATAGTGTCAGCAGTATAATTTAAAAATATTCTAATAAACTTTTTAAATTTATTTATATACAGTGATACCTCGGTTCACGAACACAATCTGTTCCTTGACGCTATTCGTGATCCGAAAAATTCGTAATCCGAATCAATTTTTCCCCTTGCAATTAATATAAATCCAAATAATACATTTTTGTCCTAGAAAAAATTTCAACATGTTATGGCTTTATGTGTGGAAATAATACAGAAATTTTTTAACATGTTATGGCTTTATGTGTGGAAATAATACAGAAAGAATTAATGTAAATCCAAATAATACGTTTTTTGTCCTAGAAAAATTTTTAAACTCGTTATATGGCTTTGTGTGGAAATAATACAGAAAGGAAATAAATATAACAGTACTATGGTTTTATGTGTGGAAATAATACAGAAAGGAAATAAATATAACAGTAACAGAAGAAAGCATGTTTAACACCACCTTCACTAACACTTTTAACTTTTTGGGAGCTGAAGAAAACATGTTTCACACCACCTTCACTAATACTTTTAATTTTTTTTAATGTGTGGAAATAATACAGAAAGGAAATAAATATAACAGTAATATTAGAATGCATGTTTAACACCACCTTCACTAACACTTTTAACTTTTTTGGGAGCCGTAATAATATGGGGAATAAATTTAATTAAATAAAGAAAAAAACTAAAATATTAACACTTGTTGGAACTTTACTGTACCTTCACTAATACTTTTAACTTTTTTGGGAGCCATAATAAGGGGATAAATCAGAAAAAAACTAAAATATCAACACTTGTTGGAACTCTACTGTACCCATAAAAATACTAAAATATCAACACTTGTTGGAACTTTACTGTACCCATATGGGCTGGGCGAACTGGATTGCTGCTGGGGGCGAGGCTGTACTCAGGATTTTGTGCGCCGCGAGTCACGTGCACTTCATGCACTCCGTGCATGTGTGTTCATGAACCGAAGCATCGTTCGTAAAGCAAAGCAAAATTTGTTCGCAAATGGTGTTCGTAGACCGATTTGTTCGTAAACCGAGACGTTCGTGATCCGAGGTATCACTGTATATCACAAATTATAAATTTGACAGTTACGACAATAAATAATAGTTGTTCTAGGAAACTTATATAATATTTTTTTGCAGACAGAATTTCAATAAGAAATTTATGGAAAACTATTCATTAAATATGAATAAATTTATTCATTTTTCAGGTATTCAAACTTTTAGAATTCAAAAAATCCATATGAAATACTATATTCTTAAAGACAAGCAAATATCCATATCACTCCACTTTTGAGAATGAGATTGGCAAACCTAACTACACAGACAAAACAACAAAAATAATATATAAAATTTTAATATATGATAAAAAAATATTATCATTTAAAATTGTTTTTCAAATACAGTAAATGACAATATTCAGTTCATTAAAGTTCCCAATAATGGAGGTTTAAATATGGGTTGTTATTGCATTGATGCTGTTATTTTCTAAACAATTAGTATACAAAAAATTTTAATATATATTTACCATTTAAGTTTATTTCAGTAAGATTAGGACATAAAACAAATGTTCCATTTTCTATTTTTTCCAACTGATTATCTTCTAAATTAACAGTTTCCAAAGATTGAAGATCTATTGTATGTTGACATTCTAATTGAGTCAGATTATTATTTTCAAGATGCAGATCTTGAAGATTTGTTAAATTATAAAATGCAGTTTTATCAATATGATTTAATTGACAATCTTCCAAATCAAGATATGATAATTCCAAAAATTTTGAAAAAGCAAACTTTGAAACATATTTAATGGGATTATGATTCAGATGCAATCTTTCTAATTTTGATAAACCTTTTAACATATCAGAATTCAATGATTCATTTAAATAACAATCTGTCAGATGAAATGATTTTAATGATGATGATATAATTTTAATATTGCTGAATGATATGAATTTATTTCCATCTGCAATAAAACTATTAAGATGACTCATATGATCTAATAAATCTTCAGATAAAACTTTCAATTTGTTTTTAGATAAAAAAAGAGTTTTCAAATTATCTAATCCTTCAAATATTAGTTTGTTAACTGATGACATGTTATTGCCTTCCAAATTTAGTATTGTTAAATTTTGTAACTTTTTAAATGAATATTTTTCAATAAAAGAAATAATATTATAACTCAAATCTAAATATGCTAAATTTTCATTATAAAAGAAATCAATAACATTTATTTTCTGTATAAAATTTTTTGAAATTATTAATGATTTTAATTGTTTAAGAAAACGCAAAGTTTTTGAAGGAATACTTGTAAAATTATTTTCTCTCAAATCAAGATATAAAAGATTATTTTTTAAATTATTTAAAGCATTTTCAGATATTTCTGATAAATTTGAATTAGTAATTATTAATTTCTTAATATTAATATTTTTAAATATTGCATCTGCAGTATTTAAATTTAAATTTGGCACTTTTATATCCACTTCATTTTCTGAGGTATCTGAAGTTGTAGCTAAAATTTCATTAACAGCAGAAATCATTTCTATACTGCTGGCATTTGTACTATTACACTGAATTTTTTCTTTGCAGATACAAATAATATTCTTAACTGCTATAGAGCAATTTAAAGTCAGTGCATTTGGAAAGAGACAAAGAACTGATCCTAAAAGCAATAATTTACTTGCCATACTAACTTTTACCATCATTTTCAAAGATGTTAAAAAACTTGTTAAAATTTTGATTATTAAATTTCTCATTTAAAATAAACAAATTTAAAAATTCTTACTTTTTATATAAAAGATTACATGATCTACCATGAACATTAAAATAATAATGCAACTGTTGAAACTATCTAAACTAACATACACGTTCAGTTAGTAAAAGGAAGGGAGTGACATTTTCACAACTGTTACCATATCCTGTGAATGATATCTTACTCAAAAAACTATTAAAGTAAGGGAAACAAGCATAAGAGATAAATTTTTACAAAAATTGTTACTTTTATTTATTAACATAGTAAAAAATATTATTACAAAAATTGTCTCCTCAATTTTAATTTTATTGATTTAAAAAAAATTTTTATCATTTTTAAATATTTCATTTTTATATTCAAAGTTATTAATATTCAATAGTCTATGGTCCTTTTACTGATTTAGGTTTAAACAAAACATATTATAATTTTAAAATCATAAAAATTCAAACTTTAAAAATAATATATAAAAATAAAAATTTAGAACTTCCTATTTAATCTTTAAAATAAAATTATAAAACTATTTTACAATAATATAATAAATTCATACTTGCAATTAAATAATTGATGTTTTTTATATTTTATTTATTATACAAATATAATTGCCAAGGATTTTTGATAACTTTTTCTATATTGATTAAATTGTTATGAGAATTTTGTTTTAATCAATTATAAAATAAATAGTTCAATTTTAATATAATATAAATTTATAAATATAATACATTTTGTTTTAATTTATTTATATAAATTAATTTCGCTTGAATATTATATAAAATGCATGATATTCCAGCTAGTATATAATAATAGTAATTACTTAATTATAGTATTAAAATATTGACAATAAGAATTCCAAATTACTTAGTAGATTTTTTATGCTATTTAGCATACAGCTTATGCATTGAAGGTGAGTTTAATGAAATATATTTTAATGTGTTAAGTTTAATCGTTCAAAACTAAAGGACATGTACAGAAAGTAGGCGATTTTAGTTCTTTCCTAAACTGTTTGTATTAAATAATAATGGTGCAGTATATATAACAAAATTATATGAACTTCTACTTACGTGAAAAAAAATCTGTAAATATCATCCTTTATTCTTCAATGTTTGATAAAATATTTAAATGTTTGTTTGATTAAAGATGATTTTATATGATTTTTATTCATTTTCGTTTTTATTTCATTTTTATTCATTTTTAATAAATAGTCGTTCACTCTTAAGTATTCATTCAAACAGCTTTTGTGCTTATTAAAATTTCTTTTTGGCACTTAAGCCATCATCTTATTTCTTGAAACTTCAAACATTGATATATTTAAATTATTTTAGTAACTTTGAACATACATTAATATTGATATATTTAAATTATTTTAATAACTTTGAACATACATTTCATAAAATTATAAAATGTTTTCCAACGAAATATATATATATAAATTTAATAATAAACTATGCCCAAGAGATAAATAGCTTTGAAGTTATTCAGAAAACATGATATCAATTTAATAATTTATAGTAATATATTAATTAAAAATACAGTTTTTATGAATATTTATTATTTAAGAAAACTATCGATATTTTATATAAAGTATCTTAATAAAAAATATATAAATAGTATATATGTATATTTTAAAACTAAAAGTTTAAAATAAAAATTAATTATATGAGTAAAGAAAGAAAAACTACATATTTTTTAATGTCAAATCATTTTTAAAATATTAATATTTCTTTCCATTATATTAGAAGTTAAAAATTCAATAAAAATCTTTGTATCTAATTCCTCTAAAAATAATTAAAGACATTTTAAAATCTTATTTTTGTATGTAAAATTTAATAAAATAAAATTGCCAACTGTTGATAATACAGATAACTCCTGATAATGATACTTCACAGCAATTCTTTAGTAAAATGAGGGAAAATTATCATTGAAAATTTATTGCAGCAATAAAATTTAATATGTTAAAAATAATTTATATCATTATAATTTCAATGAAATAATATAATTTTCAGTACAAATAAAAAATTGTATTGTATAGTCAGGGCTGTACTTTTTCATTGACTGATTGAATGTTTGCTTTTATAAACATTTATTTTCTTAGATTTAAATATAAAATACTTTGTATTCAAGATTAAGATTTTAAATATAAAGATTGTATTCAAGTTTATTTCTGATATACTTCGGATTTATTTGCATTAAATACAAAGTTTCTATTAGTTACCTGTATATCACAATTATGAAATAAGTCAAAGAATATATTGTATAGATTCTATAATTTCAGCTAATAATGCGAATTTAAATTTTATGAATATTCGTTCATAGAAAGCGAAAATATAGCCTCTGTTTAAAATGAAAGAAATACTCTATAGAATATCAAGTAAAAATAAAATATTCAAATATAGAGAGTTTGATTCATCCCCGACATTTATTACTAAAACTTCTTATAAAATTTGTATTATAAAAAAATTAAAATGAAATAATTTAATGTTTCATAAATATCACAGATTTCTGAAATTTTTTCAATATTTGTTTTAATACATTTTTTGTCTATCATATAAAAAATAAATAAATCCTTAAAATCAATTTTGAAGAAGAATTTTTTGAATTTTTATAAATCTCATATCTTTAATATTAATACAGAGAATTGATATTACATGTCTAAAATTTAAAAGTTCGTAAAAGGTAAACTTTTACAAATAAATGTTTTTGTTGAGTTCTAAAATATCGATGGTTCTAAAATCAATATCGAAATTCGGTAATATATAATTTCAAAATTTAAAAACAAATAAAATACGCAACTTCCGTTTCCAGTATTGCTTTGATTCAAAATGTCCATGCTAATAATGTAGTCAGTGGTGAGCTATGAAAATTTTAACAAAGCTCGCACTTTATCTTATAAAAGCCATGTTAAATTCAAAATATCAAATTCTAATTAAATATTTTACTTTTCGCAAAAACAGAAAATACAAATAACTGTGCATGCACAAGAAAAATATTTTAAAATAAAAAATCTCTAAAATTTAAAAATAACTTACTTATTGACATATTTTAATGGAAAACTAAACAACGGGACTTTATCCCATCGTCTTGATATTAAACAATTTGATACTCAACAATAAATTTATTGAAAACAGATGACATTTTACAGCACCTGTTTAAATTTTAGATTATCTATAACGCATTTGACCGAACTTAAACGAAATCAGACGAGACCCTAATTCTCACCCTTCCCACGTGTCAAAAACTGTTTTGAGGGCTAAGTCTCTATCAGCCATCCGGTAAGCTCAGCTCCTACGAAGCAGATGAAAACCTTTCTGCAGGAGACTGTACATTCAAATATGCAAATACGAGGAAGAGAAAGAAATAACATAAGTCAAAGTATGATTATGACACGCAAGACATGTTTTTTTTTTCTTGGAATAAACAAACAAGCAAACAAAAACAACGCAAATTAGAGAGAAATTTAACAAAGGGCTCGCGCGAGTCCCCTAAAGCTCACCACTGAATATAGTAATAGATCCCATTATAATAAATCATAGCAAATTTGATTAAAATCTATTAAGTAATTTTCGAAACAACCATCTTCAAACTTTTTTGTCAACAGATAACGCCACTTTTTACTCAGTAAGAGTACTAACAAGTGGTGGAGTGAAACAGGCTTACCACAGGCTATCTATCCCTGCGGAGGGGTCAGCTGGATTGCGGAAAATGGGAATCGATATTAGGTCTGGATCTGGACCAATGAATAAATTTTGGACGGAATGACGTTCGATTCTCGGGTCGAGACTCGAGAATCGAACGTGAGCCTCCAGAGTAAAAAGTCAAAGCATTTTCACGCGGCAATGACTACCCAACCATTGGTCGTTGGATTATCAGATTATTGGCGATGATTATATGATGGTTTGACTATTGTGAGGATAGTGTTATCTATAGTCCTTTCAACTAAAAAAGAACTTTGGCCAAATTCCATGATCGACGAGTCTTTACAGTTAGAGTTAAGTATAAGTGATACAATGTAAAACGGATTGCAATAGAGAATTTATTACCATTTTCGATTTAATGTTTGATTTAAAAACATAATAATCAGATTAAAATATTTTAGTCTTTACTTTATAATTGCTAAAATTAATTATAATTTGAAAATTTATTTTACAAATTTACATTTTATTTATTTTTTTTATGTTTTTAGTATATTTACGTTTCGCTAATCTTTATCAAATGTTTTAATCTTAAAAAAGGACTATTCGTTTTAGTTTGAAAAGAACTGTTAAAACAGTCCTTAAAAGGACTACTATGGGACGGCCAAGCCAAGGAAGGTCCATCTCCAACAGGTGATAATTTAACTGGCACGTTTACCATTTCCAGATCATCGTCTGCTGTTTCGCTTCCTTTGTTTACAATTCTTTTAACTGTCGATGCAAAAACACTAGTAGTGAGTGAAATTTCATTGAAAATGTAACTTCGCATAGACGACTCTTCTTCTTCTATAGGGTAATATCGGAGGCGCTTTTTCCTCCGATTGTGAGAGTTACTGTCTGGGTTTCATGTAAAGCGGCGAGTTTGCAAAGATTTCTGCCTTCCAAAGTACTTATATAGTTTAAAATAACATCTCTAACTTGTTTCCGCAATGTTTCTCTTCACTTACAAACAATTGCAATATCCACCATTACTGTTAACACTAAAGGACGATGACATCATTCATTGCTATTATTTAATTTAATATTTAATAGCACAACCATGAAATGCAAAGTATTAATTCGACAATTTTTTTAAACGATAACAAACATTTCAATTTATTAGCGATGGTAAAAAGTAAACTGCTATTGGATGAACGAAACAGAAATCGATTATTCTATTCTAAATTGACCTTTGCAATCCATAAGCTCTATCATATAAGGCAGTTCATCTTACGTTGAAAAGAGTATAGTAGCCCAAAAAACTTAAGATTTAGCAATGTTGAGTTTGTTATTCAATAGATCGAAATAGCGCAAAACATTGTTGAATTTTTGGATCTCTAGATAAATTGCTTTGGCTCTACTATATACTAAAAAATTGTAATAATAATCCTATCCGCTAAAAAACTTATTTGAATTTTTTTGCTGGTTGATAATTACTCCAATTTATTCTGAGTTTAATAGAAATAACTGGAATAACAATTTGTATGCATCTATTGAAAATGACCCAAAATTTATCTATTTTCTGATTTTGTTTGTCTTCTTGGTACTGTATTATTATTTATTATTTTAGATAATATGGAATAAACATATTTAGTGCCATTCAGTGCCTTTAAAGATCCATTAATAACACAATATTGTAGTTAAAGTAAATTATATCATTTTATTAATTTTCCAAAAAAGTCAAATTTTGAATTTAAATTGTATAACATATAGTATTAATTTAATTGTATAAATAATCATTATATATAAATATTATATATTTTATTGTGACTGAAAATAAATACAAATATAAAAAAATGATTTTTACATATATCAAAATTCTAATAGTAAAAATTTAAATAATGCTAAAAGATTAAATAAATAATTTAAATTGAAATATTAAGAAGAAAAAACAAAAACTTTCTAAACAGTTTAATTAAGATATATATAACAGAACTTAATTATAATGACAATTAAAGGCTTTGAGAATAAGAAAATGATATCATTTTATAAAAATTTAGATAAAGCATTTATTCAAATATAATTTTTTAATAGAATATGTACAAAACAGTTTTAAAATCAATATATAAATGCTGTGTAACTCATGTTAGTTACATTAATAAAATCATTGATATCAGACAACTACTGCTAAGCTTCTGTTTATCATGCCAAACAATAATTAATAAATGTCATCATTCAGATAATTAGATTTGTTTCTGTATTTGATATGATTTATAAATAAATAAATCATTTATTTATTATTGTTGTAATACTATAAAGAAATTTTGAATTATATAAAATTATTTTTTATAAATGAATGAAAAAAATGAACATAATAAATTTATAGTTTTAAAGTTTTATCACTGTAATGATTATTATTTAAGGTTTAATAAAAATATTAAAATAATATATATTTACAATAACATTTGGAATTAAGTCACTATAATGAAGTTCTGTTGTAACAGAATTAAATTTATAAAATAAAATTAGACTATGATGAACACATTTTACAAATTTTTTGTATTTTAAAACTTTAGTATTGTGTTTAAACATTAAAAATATATATAAAAAATATATTAACATTGACAATGATATATTAAATATTAAAATTTGTTTAAATGATATGTTGACAGTGGTAATTATGTCAAATACGAAGAGTTAGAGATTTTGACATTTTAACTTTTTTTGATGATTAAAATTGGTTATTTTCGTGAAAATTAACGAATATTCTGGTCTCAAATTGTTAAATTTCGCTAGAAAAATCGATTCCAAACTTCTCTTTCAATAACTTAACTACCTAAAGTCACCTCTTTTAGTAAAAGAACAAGTTTATACTGGTAATAAAGCTAAAATTTAAAAAAAGAACAAAATTAAAATCCTGAATATGTTATTAAGTTTGAGTTTAGTACTGTTCTTAACTGTTATTCCTATAACGAGGAAACTTCATCATGAATGAGGCATTTTAATACGCAGCAGTAATTTGATACGTAAATTCTACAGAAAGCATTTCTTTCATACCTTCCATATTAACAGAAAAAAAAGAAGCATTTCTTTCCTTGATTTCTCGATAATGCGAAAATATTTTGAGTTAATTAGTTTGAAAATCGACTGATTTTTTTTCTATATTTTTTTTTCGCGTGTATTGTTCAAATTTCTGTTCCGAAATTATTATTAAAAAATAAAAAATTCATACAAACAAGAAAAAAAACCGCGTCTTGAAAAATATTGAATGTTCGTTCACATTTTTCATTCAGTGCCAATTTTTTCCCGATCCTATAAAAAATTTTTGAATTTAAATCAATAATAAAAAGAAAAACTTAATAAAAATAAGAAAGAAAAAAAAAATTATTCGTGCGAGATATTCATAGAGGACTTTTACGTTTGCTAATGATGCTTATTAACAATAATCAGTTTTATTTTATGACGAATTTTACGTTTAAAAAAAAAAAAAAAAATATATCAGTCAAATTAAAAATGTTTAAAAAAAAAAAAAAAATATATCAGTCAAATTAAAATTTCAAAGCGACATATTTTTTCGATAAAAATGATTTCGAATATTTTTCTGAAATAAAAGAATTAAAAAGTCTTTGATTTCAAAATAATGAACATGTTAGAAAATGTTTAGAAACCATTAGTCTGGAAAGAAGAGACAGATATGTCTGAAACCATATAAAATATTTCATTTTAATCAGATAAAAATCCGGACAATTGGCAATCGAAAATTTTTACTTATTTTTTTCGACATTTTCTTGATTATCGTTCTGAATATGTAAGTAGTGAGATTATTATTATTTTTTTTTCGTTACAACGCCTCTATTTAATGGACTCCATGGACCTTTGATCATCTACGTGTAACATTCGATATCTTTCGAATGATTATTATTGATTCTCAAATGAAAAACCAATTCATTAATGCTAATTAAAATAATTGGCGTGACTATAGATAACGGTGTTCAAAATTTTGATTCTAACCATGATTCTAATAGTTCTTACTTCTTTAAGGGTGTAAAGGGGCAAATACATTTTATCCACCATAGATCTTGCTGTGATTGGGTATTTATGTGTTTTTATAAACATATACGCAAATATAGTCATTGTGGGCTGCATGCGGCCCGCGGGCCGCGAGTTTGACACCCTTGGTCTACATGCATAATGGCTTGCTCTACAATCCACTTGTATTCGTTGTCCTTCGTTTGTGCATCGCTGCAATGAGTCAACATTCACCTTAAATAGAAATTGAAGGCTGCTATTTTATAGATAAATGAGTCCCGAGACTACTTTGGTGTAATGAGGGTGACATATGTATGCTTCCTAAACAGATTTGTAGATATTGTAGCATCAGAGATTGTAATGTTGACATCTAAGAAATGTACAATCATATTTGACTGTTGCTCCAAGCTTAGACCTAATCCTAATGTTTCATCATTAAATTTTTGTAAAAAGTTTTGGGTACTGTAATCTTATCATAAACATAAAAATATTATCTACATACCTTAAAAATAACTTATAGTTAGTTTGTAAAGAAGTGAGGCTGGATCGCTCTTTTTACCTAATGATGAGCTCCACCATGACACCAGCCATTGATCCCCAATAGGTACTCTGACATGTTGCCTAAAATAATTATTATTATATTTGAATTAAGAATTATATGCTATGAAGTGGCATAAATCTCTTAATAACTGTGGTGGAATTCCCATCTGTTGCATGTTCTCAAGTAGAAACTTATATAATAGTAAACATGCAGGGAGTATATTTATAAACATATATAATTGAGAATAATCTGCCACTACCATCATATCATTAGATTGGAAAGTGTATAATTTAAGTTTTATAGGAAATCTACCAATGACTGTATCGTATACATTCCTTCATCTTATGCAAACATCATTTTGCAAGTTTCTTCTTTAAGGGTGTAAAGGGGCAAATACATTTTATCCACCATAGATCTTGCTGTGATTGTGCCCCCCAAAGGAGGGCAAGTTGGATTTGAAGTAAGTTTGTTTTCAATATTTCAGGGAAACATGGTTTCTTCATAATACTACTGACTTTTTTACACAAGGCTTGTGTAGGATCTATGGGTAATAACTCAGCAAGTTGGATTATGAAGTAAGTTTGTTTTCAATATTTCAGGGAAACATGGTTTCTTCATAATACTACTGACATTTTTACACAAGGCTTGTATAGAATCTATGGGTAATAACTCAGCATTAAATGTTGTTATATAATCCTTTAGCATAGAGTTGTACATCTGTATAGGTAAAACATCAACTTTTTTGTTTATCTACACAGGTGCATTCTAGTTCATTGTCTTTTCATTGCTCACTTGTACCTTTAACCATGTTTTCCATTGTTCTTTGGCTTTATCAGAAGAGTTATATTTTTTAGTTTGCATAATATATTTCCATTGTGAGGAAGTTAACTCTGATCTGTCCTATTTTATTTTATTATGTACTTTATTATTTATCGTTATTTTCTTATTATCTAACGTATTATATTTTGTTTACAAATTAACTTACTTCCACCTTCTCCATCGTAGTTAGCAATCACGTGATATGGAATCGGGAACCGTCCTCCGGAAGAGCTGTCCCGGGTAATGACGTCGTCATCTAATTTTACCACTGATCCGATATGTGAATATAAGAATGATCCATATCAATGTTTTGTTCGGTATATAATTCAACTGTAAAGAGGATGACATGAATGAATAACTCTGTAAGCTAATAAATTTAAACTTGTTACATATATTTATGTAAATGAAGCTACACGGGACTGTACGTGACTCGGATATAAAAGACAACGAAACAGACAACTCAGAGAGGTGGTGTATCAACGTAAGGTTGGCTAAGTGACATTGGAATTCTTGTAAAGGTCTATGATTGTTTGAAGTTTGTATCGGTGGTGGAGGTAGTACATTTAAGTAGTATTTAAGGTTTATTTCTTGTGAATAGTTGATTGTTGATATTTCAGTTGGATTAAACAAGTTTTGTTGATTAATTAATTGTTGCTTTATTATAGTTTCAATAAAGCATTTATTAACATTTTTGTAAGTGTTTTGAGTCTAATAAATTTTCTATTTTTTATTATCTAACTTGTTTGAGAATTTTTTTTCAATTTATTAGCATAAGTTTGCAACACCATTGTTCATTCTAGTTCTAACACTTAATTGGTACTTTTAGTGGTAAGTTCCGATTTCCAGTTTTGTTTCGTCAGTTAGACATTACGTTGCTGTTAGATTGTTTGTAGTTAATTATATTTTAAGTTAGAATTAGTTTAAGACCTGAGCTCAGGCCGAACTCTGGAATTTGCAGAGTCGTTAACCGTTAGGATTAGTTAGACATTGTATTATTGATCTTCGTTAAAATTTGCGACTTTGCACCATCTCTTTCCTAACTTTTAAATTCAAATGCTTTAATAATGTTTCTATCATGGGAACATCCTTTATACCAGGGCTTCTCAAACTATGGGTCGCGACTTCATTTGGGGTTGCGAAGCGAAATGCTGGGGTCGCAAAAATTAAATTCAAACACTTGAATTTCAATTTATATGTAACTTCACAAACACCCAATATTTAACGTATGACAACATATGTATTTTCAGTGTAGTTGGCTGATTGTGTTCATCTTAATAAGTGTGTAATAATTTATGTACTTGTATGATTTATTTCATATTTAATACCTGGGGTGGCAAAAAATCTCATAATGAAAAATGGGATTGTGAATGAAAAAAGTTTGAGAAATGTTGCTTTATACAATTGCTATGTTGGAGGATTAGCATTGTCGGACCTTTCCTAATTACTTCTTCAACATACATAGGTATACTAAGATCCCCTATAATTGCAACTACATTCTCAAGGGGAAGTTTTGTGTGTTCTGTTTTTTGTACTTGATTCTTGAGAATCCATCTAAAGTTATTTACTTATGCTCTTCTTAAATACTCTTCTTATATACTTTTTTATAATATAAAAAAGTATATAAGAAGTACCTATATATGGAACGAAATAAACATGTACACTGCCAACATTAAGTAAAGTATAATAAACTCTTAGCACTATGGCAGGAGATAAACTAATGTAAATAATTCTATCTACCAGAGTCTCAATGCCATCCGGAGATCATTAGAAATATATGTCACTTAATGGTCCATAAATCTTATTTCGTTTACAATCATACTATATATTTACAGACAGTAGGTGTTCCAATAGGCAGCCCCATGGCAGGGGTTCTAGCCGAACTTGTTGTCAGATTTAAAGAAAGTTATATTCTTCCGAACTTGGCTGATAATTTTATCCTTTACAGAAGATATATAGACGACATTTTAGTTATAGCAGAAAAACATAATAACGTTTTAGACTTAGATGAGATATTGTCTGATGAGGCACTGGGGTTGAAATTAATTAAGCAGAAGGAAAGTGAAGAACAAATACAGTATCTTGATCTGCAAATTGAAATAATTAGAGGTGAATATAGCTTAAGTATCTATAGGAAAGACACCTACATTCCAATTTTTATTAAAGCCGAATCGCAAGAGCCATGGTCCTACAAAATGGCCGCCTTTAGAGCGCTATTACAGAGGATTACGACGCACTGTACTACGAATGCGAATATCAACCAAGAACTGAACTGGATCAAAGAGCAGGCAGTGCGCCACGGATATAGTGAAAATATTATCACTCATTTGTGGAATAAAATTTCAAGAGGAAAAACTCTAATGAATAACAAAAAACGAAATGAAAATAATGATAAGAAGTTTTTCCGAGTGGATTGTAATCCCATCACGTTAAAATATAAAAAGAAGATAGAGAAAATATCGGATTTTAAGCTTGTTTTTAGTAGAAGGAACACTCTTTTTAATCTCTTGAGAAATGATAAAGATAAAATTGATCCCTCAACTCTTCCAGGGGTCTACGAAATCCCAGTGCAAGATAATGACTTTAATTTAGAACGCAAATATGTAGGTTACACCACAAGGTCCCTTAATAAAAGGCTGCAGGAACATAGACATGATATAGACACTAAAGCGACGACTACATCCCTAGCTCAAAAAGCCATTAGCTCGGATATAACGATTGATTGGGATAACGTAAAGCTGGTTATTAGAGAGGAAGACCCAAGAAAAGGAAGAATTGCAGAGACTGTAACCATTTTTAATTGTAAGGATAAGGAGAGAAAACCGATTAACAAAATTGATCCAGCTATAGTTAATAATGCCTGGAAATGGTGCAAGATTAAAAAATAGAATGTTTAATTACTTATGTTAATATTTTTATTTTGTTTTTATTGCTTATTTTTCTTCATTATTTTATGGTTAAATTAATAATTTTATAATTTTATGATATGTTACCATAGTAACCGAATTTCAAATTGTATGTGCGTTCTGTAAGAATCTATTGTTCTATTTTCTGAAGCTGAGGAGGATTTTAATAAATCGAAAGCACTTCTTTAAACTTGTTGAGTGAATTATTTACATTAGTTTATCTCCTGCCATAGTGCTAAGAGTTTGTTATACTGTACCTATATATTATAATAACTTAGGTAAATCTGAAGATATCAGTTGTACTTGACCAAACACATCAAAGTATACCATGATAATGATTTGTAGTTTTTTTATAATGTATAAGTACTATGTCTCAACATAATTAATAAAGTTTACTATTTTTACAGTACTTGTTTTTAATTATAATATATATTATTATTTTAAAATGTTTTATTTTTATAATATAGGGTAGAGATGATTTAAGACAAGATGCTGTAATGCAGCAAGTGTTTAATCTTGTCAATCGCCTTCTTCAAAATAATGCATCAACAAAGAAAAGAAAATTAAAAATTCGTACTTATAAGGTAAATAATTAGTACATCTTAAATTTTGATAGAATATAAACAATAAAATGAATCTAATCAACTTGCCAAATTTAACTCTTGAGATACACAACTGAAATTTTTAAATCAAAATAAATTTAGATAAACTATACAAATTACTAAGCCAATGAGTGGCGCCATTTATTAATTACAAATTAAACTAGAAGTCCGATGTCGGTTCCAACTTAATATAACTGCTTGAAGAATCAATGCACTTATTGGCCTCAGTGGTATAGTGGTATGATGTTGGGACGTTAGCCGAAAGGTCCCCAGTTCAATCCCGGGCTAAGGCGGATTTTTTCTTCTTCAGGTAAATTAGTCAAAATTCTAGTTTAATTTGTATTCATTTCGATTATAATTCTAGTTTCATTTCGATTATAATTCCCTTGAAGTTTGAATTGTATGTTTGTGTTGTAAACAATAAAAACTTAAATGAACCAAAATAATTTTTTAATGGTGAATTATTTTAGGTAGTTAAGCATTCATATATCATAAATGCCAGATTATTTTTTTATTTTAAAGCATAAATTATTATTTCTGTTTTATTATTTAAAAATGTTCTGTTCTATTATAATTCTAATGTTTATTGTACTAATGATGAACTAATTACTTAAAAATACTTTACTTTTGAAAAAAATTTATTTTGCATATTTTAAACTTTTATTATTTATATTTCTATGTGTGAATCTAGATTTATTTAATATGAATTCTGATATAGACATAAAACTTTACTTACATTAATTTGACTTTTTTATAAATTCCTATTAAAAATTTATTTAAATAGTCAACATTACATAGAAATTTTATAAAAAAACTTCAAAATTTGAGATTTTGAAAAACGAGAGAGAGAAATTAAAGAAAGAAATAAAAATATAGAGTAAGATACACATATGGATATGTTCAAAGTTGCAATGTTCAAGTAAATAATTAAATAATTTACAACAAAACTATCTAACAGTATGACACTGCAAATTCTAGAATGTGACCAGACTTTCTAACACTCAGAGATAATTTAGAATTTAAATCTAAACAGAAAAAAGAAGAAAAGTAAAACTTTATTATTGTTAATAAAATAATGAAAAAGTGTTAGTTTTAATTAACAGAACAAAATATAATGCACTTGTCTGTTTTTGTGATTATTCATATATTAATAATATCTTAAAATGACAAATTAATGTATTCACAAACATTTACAATAAGTGTTAATCAATTCTTTATTTTTAATAGTAGTAACTTGTTTAATTCAAGATTAATCTGAAACAACAATAAATTATGATTCTAAACAATAAGTAATCGTAAATAATAAATTAATTTATTACCTCCAATCACTAATACAAAAAAGCACTCAGTTGTCAAATTCACAGAATAATTTAAAATTGATAATACAGCTCATATTCTAAAGATTAGTTCTCACTAGTACAGTAGCGGTATTTTATCACTTTACTTTACCGCCACCGAAAAACCACTCATCAGTTCACACTAACATGGTATATTATCTTGAAAGTACATTATAGGAAGGTTGAAAAGACTTCTCACATTTCAGTAGACATAGAGTTCCAGCATTTTAATTGTTGTACACTGTACGATTATGATGGAAAATAAAGTAAAAGTTTCTGTTTTACATTATCAATAATCAAATAGGCAATTGTGTTGAAATCTGATGTAAAATTATGGAGCATCGCTATTGGTCAAAAAGCAGAACCATCAACTGCTGCGGTGGTTGATGTCGAAGCTTCTTTGACTCAAACTGCCACCGAAAATCCGTGCCTCACATCATTCTCTGACTGCGTGGAATGATGTCAGAAGGTAGTTTTCCATGCTGAAACCATACTAGTGAGAACCAGCCTTAATTCTTCTTCAAATCCTGATGAACATCAATTTAAAAAGTAATTTTATACAATATCTCTATCAACAAAAAATATAGATATTGTAAAAAATTGTATTGTGGTCATTTCATTTTTAATTTACAGTTGTATAAACAATTCATGTCATCCTCTCTACAATTTATAATAATTATATTTTTATAATAAATTGTAAAAAAGAGATTATTTTTTAACATAATTTATGAGACATCCAGTTGGGTTCAATGATATAATTATTTAAATGAAATGATATCATTTACAAAATGATTTTATTAATAAGATAGCTATTCTGTTTCATAACATGAATTTTCTAATTCTGACATCTGAAGAACTAAAAGGTAATTTTAAACCTTAGAATAAATATGATATCAAAATAATAGAAAAGTAAGAAAGGAAATTAAATTTATTAGGGCAGATTTTTATCAATTCTTTACATATTTTATATTATGAAATGTATACCAAGTTAAACTTTCATTTCTAAAGGAGAGAAATCAACTTCTGATTTTAAATTGCTGAAGATAGGTTTACTCTTATTTTTGTAGAAATGAAAATAGGTAACTTTAAATATAAATCATTTTTGATATAACATTCTACAAGTCCTATAGCCCTTAAACAAATTAACAAATTTAATCTTTCAATGCATTAAAGAATTAACAAAAATCATTGATGATAGGTGTAAATATACTTTTGATGATAGAAACATATAATTGAACACTATTGTCTTATTCAAAAAATTCCATTTACAATACTTACTCATATTAATCTTATGACTACTCACTTATTATAACTGACTTGCTAAACTATAATGTCAAAGTTTTGTTTATACCACTCTATATATTATTTTTATTTCAAACCATAGGCCAGTGAATCATTATCAAGAAATATTATCCTAAATGCATTTTCAACAAATGTTTAAAGCATTGATAGTCAAGAAAAAAAAACCACAATTCAATTTTTAACATATTTACAATACTTATGACACTATAATAAAAATTATTGATTTAATATAAAGACATAATCATGAATGCTTTATGGAAAAAATTGTAGCCAAATATGTCTAGATTTATAGATGATGGTAATCTATTTATCATAAATGATAACTATTTTGCAGAATAAGTGACTGTGGATTAACAATCAAAAGAAGAAGACTTTAATGATTTAGAAGTAATCAGTATTAAAGAGTTTTGAAATCCCATGATGTAGAATTGAATATTTGATTGAAATAAAATAATAAAATGTGTTATCATACAAACAAGAGAAAGAAATAAACTGCTTTTGATCCCATAAAGAGAAATTTTAAAAAAGATTATGCAAAGCTTCGTAAGGCTATCAATTTTTTACATCAACAGATCTAAACATCAAAAGAAGCAAATTTTTTCTAATTATTACACTTCATAATAGTTTTAGTAATGGTAAAAAATGCACCACACATACATTAGAATATATAACTAAAAAGAAAGCAATATATTGAATTGTCAGTTGTTCATATTGCATCATTCTGTTACAATAACCTCTTTTGGATGATATAGAGTGGGCCAACTGAACCCGAGAGATATTCAATGTAGCAACAAACAATAATAATAATATTTCATAGGGAGCTGTGAACAATGCATAAAAGAGGCCAGGATATTCATTGTAAAGCACTACTCATCTACTCGTATAAAAATATAAAATAAAATAGCTTTGCAGTTCATATGTTCATTACTTGGTTCGGTTCAGTTTATCTTGGCCCCCCATCCTATATAATATGCTATTGGTGATTTCATTATCCAGTAGATGGCAATAAATAAAACAAATGTACAGCATGTATAATAGTCAGTGTTGTGTTTTGAGATTGGTATTATTATAATGACTAAATTTTTACAAGTGATATCTTGTAAGAAAAACGTAACTACTGCTTTACATGCTGAAGATAATTTGATAGATGAAATAGTGCTATTTCCTTGATTATTATTAGATATTATGCCAATACAGTGGTGCCTCTCAATTTGACATTTGAGTTTTGCAGATTGGCGCATGCACATGCATGGAATTGTATGAGTCATTTGCTATTTGTCAGTTCTTTTTGGGCTACTTTGGTGTTTGCCATGTTGTTTGTGTTAATTTTCAATTCTACATGTCATTTGCTATTTATCAGTTCTTTTTGGGCTACTTTAGTGTTTGCCCATGTTGTTTGTGTTAATTTTTAATTCTACATTTTTCAGAAAGTAAAAATTTTGTAATTATTATTATTTTGAGTGAAATGTAATAGCAGATGGGTTCAAAGAGAACTGACCAGAGGAATAATTCTAAAAAGAAGAACACTTGATTGAACAAAGAGATGAAGAAAAAAATTGTAGATAAAGTGCAGAAAGGTAGAACAATTAAAATGTAACTCGAATATGGCATTCCTAGGACAACTGTGGCAGTGTTTTGCAACAGAAAGAGAAGATTATGGGTGCTAGGGTGTCTGCTGGAAGACTTCATTCCAACATCCAAAGGCTTATAAATTGTGTGTTGTATATAAAATAATGCTTTTTGTAATTTAATGTGTTATACAATAGTAAAATACATATAATAAAATAAATAATATAGTATATCTCTTTTACCTCATCCGTTAGGGGAGTGGGATGAGACGATAACGAATTAATCTATTTTACATAGTCTTCTTATATGGGAAATGCCTGCAATTCGACAGTTAAATAATATATTGTATCTCTCTCACTCACTAGTTAGGGGAGTGAGATGGGGGTCCAACAACGAATTAATCTATTTTACATAATCTTATATGGGAAATATTGTCCCGCAAGTCGACAAATATAGGAAATATTGTCCCGCAATTCGACAGTTTCTCAATTCGACATTAGTTCGGCGACGGATTAGTCTTATATGGGAAATATTGTCCCGCAATTCGACAGTTTCTCAATTCGAAATTGCTTCAGCGACAAATTAGTGTCAAATTGCGAGACACCACTGTATTGCAATTTCATTATTTAATTATGTCAAAAATGAAACATTATAATAAAATAAAAAATGTGTATCAAACAGTATAACTACTTCTATTCACTCTTTTAAAGGATAAATAATGACAACTTTTGTAAAAACAGTAAGAAATAATTATACGATGCAATTTTTGTGCACTACTGTAGAAAAGAATTACTAACTCAAATTACATTATATCCTGTTGTAAGAAGAAAATTAAGGTTGACAAAACAAAAAGCTTTATACAACTTCTTTAGCAGAATATCATTTACTGTAGAATGGACTTTGAATTATTATCAAGAGGATTAATTTTGATAATAATTAGTGTGATAACATTTTCACAAAAGAAGAACAGGACATTCAAATTTTCTCAGGGAAAAAATATATAAAGCAGCACAATATTTACCCAAATTAGAGAAACATTTTCATACTTTCAAAAGCATAATTTTAATACAGTTTTATAAATCAAAAATGCAAGAATTGTTATTAATTACGTTAAAGTAACTTTATTTTATCCAAACAGATTGAAATGTGCTTATATGATAATGAAGAGATCACATTTTGAAAAGTGTACTTTGTCAATTTGCAAAGTCGGGGATTAGAACGAATGTCAATAATTATAATTATAACTAATCCTAATCGCGGATTAGGATGGATGCAATACTATCTACTTATCAGCTAAAAGCTAGCGACTCTGCAAATTCCAGAGTTCTGCCTGAGCTCAGGTCTTTTACGCGGATTAGAACGAATGTCAATACTACTAAGTACCACTAAGCTTAACGGGCTAATTCTAACGAATTTCAATACTATTAATTACAACTAAACCTAATGGTTCTAATGACTCTGCAATCCAGAGTTCGGCCTGAGCTCAGGTTTTAACGACTCTGCAATCCAGAGTTCAGCCTGAGCTCAGGTCTTAAACTAAAAGACTCTGCAATCCAGAGTTTGGCCTGAGCTCAGGTCTTAAGCTAAGTTTCCTGCATCCAGAGTTTGGCCTGAGCTCAGGTCTTTTTCTAAGTTCTAACTTAATACTAATTAACGTCAAACACTCTAACAACAATTCACGTTAACTGGCAAAACCAAACCAGAAACGAGAACTTACAATTAAGAGTAACAAATGGATGTTAGAACTAGTCGGACAAAAAATGTTAGAAACTTTAAATACTAATTGGAATAAACTTCCAAACAGGTTAAATAAATAATAAAACTATAAATTTATTAGACTTCAAACACTTACAAAAGAGGAGTTGCTGCTTTATTGAAACTATAATAAAGCAACAAGAAAGTATCCAACAAAACTTGTTTAACCAATGCAAATATCCAAAATTCCAATTAGTCAACAAGAAATAAACCTTAAATACTACTTAACTTCTAGTACCTCCACCACATACAAGAAATAAACCTTAAATATTACTTAACTTCTAATACCTCCACCTCCGATACAAACTTCAAACAATAGTCAATCTCTACAAGAACTCAAATGTCACTTGCCAATTTTACGTCTGGATTCAACACCTCTGGTTATCACAACACCTCCACGCTTGTCGACTGCATTGACCTATATGATAAATAAATAAATATTTATTAAATGCAGATTAAATAAAATTTTATAAAGATTTCCTATATTTTAAAATATTGTAATATTTACTTTTTTTTATAAAAAATTATAGAAAAATTGAATTTTTGTTACCTAAGGAAACTTGTATTAAACTATAATACACAATGACACTGCTACACATAAATAGATTAATGCAAAAATCACAAGGAAAACTTACTGAATGCAGTTTTAAACTGATTCATCTAATGTATTCCTGTTGCATGATAGTATATTAAATCTACCTGAATTGAAAGTATGAATTTGTAAAGAATCTTTAATATTTTGAATGTTATACAATTTTTTATATAATATGATTTTATTGATTTGTTAATGATTGTTTACTAGGAAAATATCTTCTTCTAAAACTTGTACACAATTCTGCTCCATAAAAGCATTGTTTAAATACAGTAGTAAATTATTAAGTTATAGGAAACTGAAATGCTTAAAGGAAATTTTGTTACAGCTGGGCATAATTGCATAATAAGTAGTTATTATATGAACACTTATAAAGATGCATTTAGAGTTGCTACATATAGCAGTAAGGTTTGCTGATATATATGACAACTATACTGCAACATTCATAAAGATTTTGTCATATAATCATATTCTTTACTGACAATGATTGCTGATGTCAACTATTTATAATTATATTCACAATGAATATCATCTTTTGGAGATTAGTATATCTATTGTCATAGAAGTTATAGCATGTGTTTTTGAAAAGTTTTCACTTTGATTGTTTACAAATCAATATAGCATTATGATAAATGCTCCTCAACTTACAATAAGATCTTATTATTCTGACAATCAGGTCCTAAATCGATGTTTTAGTAAATCAGAAAATCTTTTACATTGCTGGCCATTAAAATTTCAATACCATGAAAAACAAGATATTTCAGCCATATTTAAATTATAAAGATAGCATATATCTACAATAAATAGCATATGTTTACAATAAATGAAATGATTACAAAAATAACTCTGTGTGACATGTAGAACACATACAAATTAGTATCTTTTGTAGCCATCAGGGACAATAATAACTTGCTATACAGCCTGGCATAGAACAGATGAGACATTGGATATGTGTTTAGAAATATCAGTCTATGTAGTTTTAATATGTTGCCAAAGTTCATCTGTTGTAGCTGTGGGTAAGCTCTGTTGTGCCAATCTTTGGGAGATCATGGACTACTTATTCTATAAGTGACTAATCTGATGAATATTCACGCCAAGACATAATTTATAGTAGGACATGGGGGCCCACCTTGACGTGGTGAGAGGGCTTACCGGCTGTCACTATGCTCGTATCTGTTTTGCAGCCGGGCCGATACTTTCATAGTGACAGGGATTGACTAAGTGGCTCCTAGAGTTGGCGATATCCAGGCGAAGAGGACCCCACACTCCCTGGGGGCGTGTGCAGACGTCAGTGTGACCAGCGGCTCGTCGACTAAGTGGCTCCTAGAGTTGGCGATGTCCAGGCGAAGAGGACCCCACACTCCCTGCGGGTGTGTGCAGACGTCAGTGTGACCAGCGGCTCGTTGAAAGGGGTGGGAGGCCTGAGTAGACAGCCACGGGAAATCCTAGCCGGATAAATTGCCACGGACCTCGTTTGACTTTCTATAGAGTGGTACTGCAGCAACAACCTGGTCGGCCTGGTGTCCCCCTGGCCAGGCCCCCAGGGGGCTGTCCCTAGTGAAGAAATTCCTATAGGGTTGGTAGAGCCTGGCTGCACCCACTCCTCGCCGATGGGCGCTCTGTGGTTCGTCATGCGACCATCCGAGTCCCTGCGAGTCGGGATTAAGAATTGGCCCGTTGTATGCCCTGCGTGAGGTATAAGTCCTCTAAAAGGGTCCCAAATCCCAAGGTGGCGTACCATGCCGACGGGATGAATGGCGGAGGGATAGAAGCCTTAACGGTACCCACCCGAGAGTTGGCCGAACTCGGGCTGTAGGAGATTTCTTCTCCAGGCCGGGGGAAGTTCGCTTCCCTAGGGAATCACAAAACCTCGGGGAGTTGATCCGAGCGATATTCAGCCATGGCAAGGTGCAGAGCTCGGCCATTGCACGGCGTCAGTCGATATCGTCCCCATGGTGGCCCACCAGTCTGGCGCTGACAGTGGGCTGCATCGGAGATCAAGCCAGGGGAGATTCTCGCCCTTTCTCGGTCGTTCGCAACCTCTGAGGGGTGGTCTGCGCTTTGAGTGCGCACCCCTCCACTAGGAGCGATACATGTCTAAGATCTTGGTGTTTTTAGAGTTGCTTGTACAGTCACTAGATGATCTAATGAACCGTCCTGCCCCGTCCACGATTATTCGTGGTTCGGGTGACACTCGTGGTCTCTCCCTATTGGGAAGACCTTCTGCCGTTGTATCAAAGAACATCTCCGTTGTGATTCACGTTCAGTTGTTTAAGGCGGTACTTGTACTGCCTATCTCGGCTATTGTTTCGGTTGCTTCGGCAACTCCGGGCGCAAGGGGCCGAGGTTGGAGGACCTCCAGCCCGGCAGGCCTGCTGGATCAGTGTGGCCCCCTTGCTGAAGTGGCGCAGAGGTGGGGTTCCCTTCCCCGCCAACAGCTCAGGCAATGATTATAGCCGAGTCCCATCTTGCTGAAGGATCCCTGTAGTGCGAAAAGCAGAGCAGGGCCATGTTGCCTTTTTAGGCACAAAGTCTTTGAACTATATGAGCCTATGGTGGTTCTCCAGGAACTGTTGGACATTTCATGCCACACGTGTGGAGCCTTCAGGCATAGACTTAAACCTTAAAATGCCTTAATCGGGATTTCTGATACCAGTTGGGTTTGTATGTGTCCCAACAACACAGTTGATTCTGGCTGAATAAATGCAGTTGTGGCATGAGTAAGGATGGGGCAGGAGAGCCAGTAGACACAATAAGTCACACAATGCAAATTAACATTAATAATAAACATTTAATATGAGAGATTCCTGTACATTATCATACATATTAACAGTTCAACACATCAGCAGGAAGGATAAATATCTGTCATTGAATTCTTGACATTGATAAGATGATGGTCTATCAGTATCGGATGCATTTGTCTACGGCGAAAAATAATGACAATGTTGAAGCTTCCAAAGATTGTAAAAGTTGTTCGATGAAAACCCTCAATGATACAGGTGGACGAATTCTGTGGCAAAGGACAGACAAACTCAGAAAAAGGTTTAATAACATTCCTGTTTGTTTCCAATAATTATCTGAATTCGTTAACTTATTAATTTCTGTATTCTTTTATTAATTATTACTATTATTTCTTTAAATTTAATTGATCTTTTTTCCCGTTTTTCGTACAACACATTCATTTTAAATCGAAAACAAAACTGGACATCGTTACTTATCGTTACAGCACAATTATTCAGAAATCATAATATTTTGTAAATAATAATAATAATTAAATATAATCAGTATAAAAAAATAAGTATTAATTATAATAATAAAAAGTAAGATGATATAATAATCGCGAAATGGGTGTGACCTTACAAACTATTTGTTTACTTTGGATGCAATAGAGGCATGTTTAGAATGTGTTATGCATTAGCATATCTAATTTTTTCAATTTGATTAATGTTTGTTTGTTTCTAAGGGAGGGTAAAATTATTCAGATTTTTTGTGATCATACCCATAGTAAGACAGTAACTTATCATTGTTTACAATTACAGATTATAGCACACATACAATATGTTGAGGGTAAGAACTTTTTGGACTCTCCTCATATTAACCAAACTACAGCACAGTAGACATTTAGCCAGATTGGTCAAATTTAAATGCTTTGGAATTCTAATCAGAGGATCCAGAATTAAATTAGGAACTCACTCCTTGGAAAATTTATATGCTAGGTCAAAGATTATTTTGATTTCACTTAATGTTGTCTCAGTTAAATTTGCTATTTTTAAGCTAGGTTGACACAATCAGAACACACTCGGACTGAGTTCACTTGGATGATGTACGAACATTAACTCTGATGCTATTCGGACTCTTTCATCTGAGTAGAGTAAACTCAGATGGCAACCAAAATACTCAGACCGAGTGGCAATTGATTTGAAGTATAAGATGGCGGAAATTTTTGAATTTTAGATTTAACACGTCTTAAAAGTTCCCCAAACTGAATAGTGGTCAATCATGGGTAGTTTTTATCTTCATTTTTCCATTTCACGCAGAAAATTGGAAGTAACACCTAATTGCCCATACCTGAGAATCCATTCTCAAGCCCATAACTTCCTCTTTTTTTTGTCTATTCTGTTTATTATTAATGCAACTTTCTATCCCTTCAAGCACAAGATCTGCCATTTCACCTCAGACTACAGACCGAGTGCACTCAGAACGTGTAAACAAACTTAAAACTCGGTCAGAGTACTCTTGGATCGAGTTCATCTCTGAGTTAACTTGGTCCAAGTATGCTCTGATTGTGTCAACCTAGCTTTAGGAATCTAACTCTGATGTTAAACAAGGACCTACTATATATAATAATAATTATTATTATAAATATATACAATATATAGTAATTCCCTGAAGTTATATCATAGATCATTCCAAAATTGGCAACATTATTTGAGATGAAGTAAATCAAGTTAGATCTCCTCATAAAAATAATGTTAAAATGGAGTGATTGGTTTCAGAGAAACAAATTTTGACCAAATAAATTATATTTATTCTGTACTTAAAAAATATGAAATCTGACAAATTATATGGCAATTTAAGAAAGAAATGGCCTAAGCCCTAAACTATGGCCAGAGCATCTATATTATTGCTAAGGTTTAATAATAAAAATTATGATTGAATGTCTTTGAACATAACTTAAGCAGATCAAGTGCTGAATTTTGTAAAGTAAATTCTTCTAAAACAAGTATGCATCCTCTCTATATGCTTTGTTGTTGTTTATTGTTTGCTCGAATTAAAGCCTCAAGAATCTCAATGCAAGTTCAATAAATTCAATTCCCCTTAATCAGTTTTGGAATTGTAATGATCTGATCTGCTGACTCAGTTTAAAATTATATTCTTGAAGCATGCTTTATTTCCATATTTCAGTAAGATCATCAATTTTGAGTTTCTTATTATTGAAGACCAGCATCTCAGTAACAGCTTCAGAAATTATAAAAGAATATATCACAAAAGCAGGTTTTTGTTACATTGTTGCCTTCCTAACTATAGCCTATAGCCTGAATGCTCTAGTTAGGAAGGTTGACATCATGATAGGACTTAGCTGTATAGATGGAATCACTCCTTGAACATTGTGAAAAAACTTTTACTTTTGACCTATTTCAGCCCAATTCAATTATATAAATCGCTAAAAAATACAAAATATAACATACTGAATAAGTTATTCATTCCAGAAAGAATTTGAACTTCTTCATTTTTGCTACAAAGTGAAGTTCAAATTCTACAATACTAATCTGCGGTATATGGTTCTAACATTAAATATAATTTTAATCTGTTTACTGCTAATACCTACTCACTTCATCAATTACTGAATGCCATTTTTTATGTTAAACCTAACAGACATTTCAATAACTTTAAACACTTATTTATTTCAGTTTTTATGGGCTCATAGAATCAATTTTTTATTTCTTTTTAAAGTTAATGTTATAAAATTTATATATGTGAGAGAGAGTATTATATTTAATGTTTTTACAATTAAAATTTTCTCATATACTCAATAAAAAAATTTTTAATTAATTTTTTATTAGGAAATCAAATCTGTAAAAAGTATAAATGTTAGGATGTAGCAATTATACTTTCTGCCTTCAGAAATGATGTCAAAACAAATTAAAATAAGTTTGGTTCACATAGGATTAATATTTAAAAAAAAATCATATTGTTCAATTTTCATATATCTGTAAATTTTCTATTTTTTGTTATAAAATTGATAAATCTAATTTATATTAATTTAAAAGACTTAAAACTACCTTTTACTGTTCCTATTGAATTATAGCAGTATATATCTGCTAAATTTTATGTTTCTATTTCAAAATGTTTTTGAATATTTGATTTCCTCAGTTGAAGAATTTTTCAAAATATTTGAAAATTTCATTTTGAGAAAAAGCAATTTAAAGTTTAAATTATGGTTTTTTCAAAAGCATAATTATGCTTTTGAAAAAAATTTTCAAATGCTATTCAATAATAAAAGGGATAAAGATTAAAAAATATCAATTTTCGAGAAACAATATTTTAGTCATTTTTAGTCAAATTTTACTCCTATGGTCTCAGTATATTATTATTGATTTTTTTGTGTGTTATTAATCAATATATTTAGTTTTATCAGAAATAAATTAATTTTCTTATTTTAATTATTTATCCCAAAGTTAATAGAAATATATTCTCTCCAAAAAATATATTGTGTCGTTCAGAAAATTATTTCATTTTTTCCCATGAGTGACATTAGTTGTATTTTTAACTCACCAGTTTCATTCTAAGCCATACTGTCGTCATAAATTTTGATAGCAGACATTTCAAGGTTTATTTATAATTATTAAAGACTCCAAAGCACTAAAAAGCAGTCCTAAAAACTTTTAAAATACTTTTATTAAGAGTAACGTTTTTGGCAATTAAATGCCATCTTTAACTCATACAATGTATTTAAAGTTTTAAAAAAGAACAACTAATTGCAGTTATGGCGTGAGTGTTCTATTCTAGAACAGAGAACATACTTTTTTTAAATTGAAAAGACATCAGGATTTAAAAAACTTTTTTTTTTTACGTTTTCTATAAACATAATTAAGAAATGCAACAAAATTTAAATTTGCAAAACAAGATATAATAGTATTCTATATAAATAATTTCTTAACATCTATTGTGATTTTTACTAAGTTAAACTAACTAACTTCATTATATGTGAGTCTCCTTAGAGCATATTTCCAGGCATTAGAAATGCTCTCTTTTTGTTTATATATCTTTTATACTCCTCCCTTGCCTGTTCCCTTTATAAATTTGTAATTCCTCAGCCATATTTAACTCTTTTGCATAAAAAATTTGCTTAACTATCTTAGTGCTCTTCGAGTCTACTCCTATATTCCTCTCATATGCTCTTTTTGCTAGAGCTGTAGTCAAGTTTGATTTTTTAATGTCCCTCTTATGCTCTGTTGTTCTATCTTCTAGATTCCTGGTCGTGGTGCCAATATAGTGGGGCTCAATGGGCAAAAAGAAGTCTATATTGGTGCCACGACCAATAATCTAGAAGATAGAATAACAGACCATAAGAGGGACAACTTGTAATAAAAAAGTGCTTATACCTTCTGTCATTCAATACTATAAAAAGCACTAAATCGCAGTATAGTTTAAAAAGAGACATTTATTAATAAGAGTAATGCTGACGTTTTCAGCTAGCAGCCATTTTCAGGCGCATTCGAACTTAATGGTTCCAAAAATGAATATACAGTTTTCGTTATGAACATTCTATACATTCAAACAGTGATGACATTAGTTACATTAAAGAAACAAAAGTTAATTACATAAGCACTACATTTTGGTTACGTCTATATATAAAAAAATTCTTCATATAAACAACATTAAAATAAGATAACATTATAACTTAAATATATATTAATATTATTTGCTTAGGTGGCCGGTCGAGTTCTTGTACAAGACATTATGTTATTTCTTCTGATCTCATCTTGGTCTCTCTATACTTCTATATCTACAGCATGTTTCCATGGCTGGGGAGACTCCCAGGCGAGGCGGACGTTTAGTAGCTTCTTTTTCTTAGCTCCTCTTAGGATTTCTAATGTTTCCATAACCACTGGTTTGGTTCTTCGTATAACTACTTTCGCCTCTTTCCATTTTATATTCAAAGTGCTAGAGTATGCCTCTGTAGCTAAAGCAGTAGTCACCTTACCTTGTTTTATGTCATTCTCGTGTTCTAACAGCCTCTTCCTTAGACTCCTTGTTGTTACTCTGATATATGACCATTCCTGTCTGGTTCTGTGTGTTTTCGGTTGGGATTCTATATACACCACTCTTTTCTTGTTGTTGTATCAGGTCTTTTTCGTTTCATAGTAAACTAAAGATGGTTTGCCCTCTAGATGTCGTTAACCTTTTATTATTCTTCCTAGCTATTCTTCTTACTATCTCCAGATTCCTCATGTGGTATGGGACTACTGTGTTTTTATCCCTAGCACCATCAGAGTCATGTTATGTGTTATGTTGTGCATTTAACTTACTTTGTACCTCGTTTAGGATTCTTTTTAGGAAGGATTTTTTATATTCGTGCTGTTCTCCTATTTTTTCTATATATAACAGTTCTTGTTTGAAGTCCTCCTCTTCTGAGCAATATAAGATAGCCCTTTTATAAAAAGTTCTAAAAGCTGACTTGTTATATGCTATTGGGTCATTCAACCAATTGGGAATAAGTACGGGGGCATACGTTGGCTTTCTGTAAATACTGGTTGTTATGTTCTTTTGGTTTATCTTGATTTCTAAGTTTAGGAAATGTATACTCTTCTTACTATGTTGATCTTTTACTAAGGATACTCTGTAATTCTCCATCTTTAGAGCCTCTGTAAAAGATGAATTAAGTGAATTATCTAAATTTTTCTAGCCAAATTATAGCCCTTGAAACTTTAACGGTAACTTTTAATAATTAGAATGAATTTAAACTAAAGTTAGCACCATCTCGTAATTAGAATAATAATTATTTTATTAAATGAATGAGTGGCGCCATCTATTAATTAATAATTAAACTAGAATTTAAATTCTAGTTTAATTATTAATTAAACTTAGAATTTATATTTAATCTTCATGCCAAATTCTCCCTTAAGCATAATGGATTTTAATGATTTAAATAATTTAGACTATTTTAGTGCCATCTCGTAATCAGAATATTTAATAATTATTTAATCAATGAGTGGCACCATCTATTAATTAATAATTAAACTAGAATTTTAATTAAATTTATCTGAAGAAAAAATCCACCTTAATCTGGGATCGAACCGGAGAACTTTGGGCTACCATATCAATGTCGTAACTGCTAGACCACTGAGGCCAATGAGCAGATTAATTCTTCAGATAGTTATATTAATTTGAAGAAAAAATCCACCTTAATCTGGGATCGAACCGGAGAACTTTGGGCTACCATATCAGTGTCGTAACTGCTAGACCACCGAGGCCAATGAGCAGATTAATTCTTCAGATAGTTATATTAATTTTTTAGAATTAATTTTCTATTAGAAAGATTGGACTTTGCCGGCTATTAGAGAGAGTGGCAAAGTCCAATCTCTCTAATAGAAAATTAATTCTAAAAAAAAATTAATATAACTATCTGAAGAATTAATCTGCTCGTTGGCCTCGGTGGTCTAGTAGTTATGACATTGGGATGGTAGCCCAAAGGTCCCCGGTTCAATCCCAGACTAAGGCGGATTTTTTTCTTCAGATAAATTTAATTAAAATTCTAGTTTAATTATTAATTAATAGATGGCACCACTCATTGATTAAATCATTAAAATCCGTTATGTTTAAGGGAGAATTTGGCATGAAAATTAAGTTTGTTTGGATATATCTTTTACTTTAAATAAAACTCAAATGGCTATCACCTTATAAAATCTATCTGGTAAACTGCTTAACTCATAAATTAGACAATGATAACACAGCACTACTTAGCAGTAAAGAAACAGACTTTTATTCATCAAACTTTGCTAACGTTTTCGGTCCTAGACCATCATCAGGCACAATTCCAATACTAACGGAATTCTAAATTAGAATGTTACAGGCGTTTCTACAGTTCAATTACAATTTTAGAATACATTTGTTTAAATTTAAAAATTTACAATATAACCTGATTAACATATAAACATAACTTAAATGACAACTACAGTGGCTATCGCCACTGACATATTAGCAAGAATAATGCTATTCTGTAACATAACTACCCTTTTATAATTAGTTGTAATAAACAAGTAGATGCATGATATCCTTCCGATTCCTATTTCAAACCATTCACGCAGTGCCCTGCGTGTTGTTCTATACAGTGTGCGACTTAGATACCTTGTCTTTTTTGCTATTTAATTAAACATGCTACTCTGTTATGGTTGTTTTCTTCAGAATTAGGGATTGCAAATGTTTTTTAGCTTTTAGGCAAAAACAGTAAATACAAAATATAAATTGAATTGTAATTTTATCCAAAGAAAAAATCAACAAATATAAATTTTGATTGATTAAGTATTTAACTTATATTTTGTCACATTCACGACCCACAGATTTCTATGTCACAACCAAAATACCACCCTCGACAAATGTCCGGATTGTCCTACCCTAGAGCGGGCCCTGCCCTGATAAATTTATCCACCAGCCTTTCCATCATCATCAATAAGAATGATGTCAGGCTGATTGGACTATAAGACTTATCTTCGGTATAAGAGCTATGCCCAGGCTTAGGAATAAAAGGAACCCTTACCTGCCTGCAGGACCATGGAATATAGCCAAAAGCCAAACATGCCCTAAAGACACTTCATAAAGGAGAGACCAGGACGTCAATGCTCTGTTGCAAAAACACTGGCAAAATATCATCCGGTCCCGCAAACTTGAAGGGCTTAAAAACATTTGCAGCCCACCTAATATTTGACTGATTGATCACCCTGTAACAAGGCCTCAATCCTCCCTGTTGGCATGATAAACATGTCCATTGAAGTCAAATTGTTCCTGCAAACAGGATGAACCCTCAATCAAAGTTACCCCAAGAAAGTGTACTTGAAAGAGTTCCTTTAAAGAGTCCTTTAAGTATTAATCATACTGCCATCCAGCAACCTAATTGGACCAACCTTGCAAAAATTTCCTTTAGACATTATCTTCACTAGTCTGAATATATCAGATATCTTCAATTCCCTGTTTCCAAGAAGACCTTTTAGCCTTTCTAATGCCTTATTATAACAGGTGAGAGCATTCTGTCTGTGTCCCAATCATCTGTCCTTTTTAGCTTTATTAAAAAGCCTACTTACTTTGAGTTTGAGACTGCCCAGCTGTTCATTCCACCAAAGAACCTGCATTGATGATTGAGCAGTCCTGACTAGACAATTTTTTGATAGGATAAGAGAATTGCCTGTTGAATCTGGCCAACATTCATCTCTAAATCCAACACTGAGTAAAACCTGCTCTGTATACCCAAGGTTAAACTTAAGGTCATCTCTAAATCCGTCACTCTGTGAGTAAAACCTGCTTTGTATACCCCAAGATTAAACTTAAGGCCTTCCCTAAAGGAAGCCCAATTAGTCTTCTTCAGGTCCCTGTATTCCAATTGACTAAGAACCATACCTTTTAAATTGAAACAAATGTTTGTGATCCCATGACGATGGCTCACTAGACACATGCAAATTCTCAATTAGATTAGAAACAGTTTGAGTCCCTAATGTTATATCAATTATCTCCCTTCTGTTAACAACAACAAAGGTAGGTTCATTATCCTTATTTAGGATGAAGAGGTTAGTACCCATCAGAAACTCCAATAAATAGTCCCCCCTTCTGTTGATGTCTTTGTTACCCCCAAACCACATGATGAGAATAATCAACAATACTAACCAATAAATCAAATTGATTCCTTTGACAGAACTCAAGCAAGGACACAAACTCCTGTATTGGTGGTAGTTTGTTTTTATCATATCGGAAATATGCAGAGGAAACTATAAGTTTCCAGCTGGCCCCACCCTCATCAAGCCTCACTTGAACAGTGGTAAGATTCCAAGAGCAGAAATTCCAAATGGGTGAAACATTTATGTTATTCCTAACAAAAAGACAGGTCTGAGGACCACTATCAGATGTAAAAGTAGATAAATCATATTTGGCTCTTACAGTGCCATATCTCTTTAATAAGAGCAAGCATCCTTCCACAAGCCATCAACCAAAATAGGAAGAAACAGTTCGGGAGTGCTGGAGGTTGATTTGGATCGCAACTCAAACCAATGACACTATAGATGCCTAAGGTGGGCAGACTTCCATGTCTCCCTCCAAAGACTGGGTACCAGAAGGTCCAGGGGCACTTCAGAATCCTGATCCTTGTTGGCAAACCCAAGCAGTTCATACCCCTTTGCAGGAGCAATTACTGAAGCTATCAGTCGGCCAGACTTGGAATTAGGATCGAGAAGCTCCTTGAAGGTCCCTTTGTTGACCCCAGAGAAAGCCTTAAAATTGGCCGCTTTTATGGCCTTACCCGAATCAAGATCGACCACCATGATGATGCGCTCTTGCTTCGATCCAGAACCCTCCAGTTTTCAGTTTTAAGTCCTGGATTGTAGGTTTGGAGTCGAGCTAAAAGTTTATTCACATCCCATGTGTGGATATCCACAGTGCAGTATGCCATCTTCACAGGCTTGGGAAGGTCTTTTGCAGGAATAACCCTTAAGCGAATCCCTGCCCAAGAGCTCACCCATCCAAAAGTTGGGTGTGCCATTGGCAGGTGAACTCATTCATACAAGTATAAATGAGAGGATCATTGTCCAAAGTATAGCCCTTGAGCATTAGAAGAGGTTCTTCAGAAGGAGTTCCATTTGTTCTGCTCAGGATCTTCCCTTGAAGAAGATTGACTTCATTGACCACTATCTTGGAATCTGGGTAGCACTTCTTGATAATGGAAGGCTACTCAGACTCCAAAATAGCCAAAGGGAAGTCAATACTTCAGAGTATAACCCTGGCTGAGAGCACAGAGTCCTTTTTGCAGGCCTGCCTTCCCCAAAAGAAGGGGTAGAAACTACAGATCTGGTCCTCTTGCCTGCACCAGGTATACTGACAGGAGAATCAGACAAAGCCAGTTGAGAAGTATCCCAAGAATCATTTGTACCGCAACTTCCCTCCTATGCACTCCAGACAATCTTGCTCATTGCGGACTAGGTTTACTCGTGGAGGAGGAAGAAACAGAGGGGGTGGACTGCTCCACTATCCCACCACCTTGGAGCATGCTGGCAACTTCAGTCTCCTCAACAGGAATACCAGAACTGCTAATCCTGCAGTGGGATGGAGAAGCAGTCCCCTGAGAAGAAATGTTTTTGTCATCCATGAGACAAGAACTTACTGGAGGAAACACAAAGGAGTCACCACCAGGTTATCTTCCAATACGGGTGGAAGGCTAACTACGACAAGTTTCACCTGGTGTCTTGAAGGGATTGTTCAGAACACTGCATCTTTTACTATACCAGTGCCACTCAACTCTCAGCATGATACCTCACACCTTAGTTTGGATAGTGGTGCTCTCTTAATCTGGTCCCTTTCTTTTGACCTGTCCAGCAAGGGAAACCTTACCAGCAGCAAAGCTACCATCGGCATAGCTCTCAGGATCATTGGAACACACAAGCTCCCTCACCACGACAAGGTAGAGAGATCGTCGAGGGAATCCAACATGTAGGAATTGTAGTTTGCATTGATAGAGTAAGCAACTTTCACCGTATGGAACTAAAGTTTACAATGGCAGTCAATAGGTTAAACAAAGACATTTTTACTAATTTGCACTAAATTATAAATTGTTCCTGTATTAAAAATTGTTTTATATGTTGGCATCTTTCTTGCTCTTCAATCCTTTCACACCAAACTGTGCTGCTTTTATATCTAAAGGAGGTGTCAAGTTCATTATTTTCTTGCTCTTTTTTGTATGTTGTTCATGGCTATGCTTTCTGCTATGTTGAATTGATGCATGTCTTCTACTAGTTTTATCACTTGTGCTACTTCATTCTAAACTATATCCATGCCATAATTAGCTCTTTGCCCAAGAACTGTGTTTAATGATTTTTTCTCTATCTTTCTTGTGCTCATCTAATCTAATTTCTAGGCTTCTAAATGTACTTTCTATATGTTTTTCTCGTTTTTAAATTCCTATAGTTTATTCTTACATTTTATTTCATGTACTAAGTTTTATCAGTTTTAAAAAACAGTGATTAAAAACCAGTTTTTTGGATAAGTTTATAAAATTCAAAAACATGTTTTTAAGTTTAAAAATCTGGTTTTAAATACTAGATTTAATATGCAAGATTAATTAATTATTTACTCAGAAACGTTAACATTTTGACTTTAAATTGCCTCGAATATATTGTGTGAGGATTCTTCAGTATATGGCTGAAAACAATGTGATTTGAAATAATACAACTCTTATTCGAAAATATGGTAAGTGACACAAGGATCCAAAATAGGAGAATTGACTTGGAGATTAAGATAAACAAAATTAACATATTTATTAAAATAGCAAGAAAATAAAAATGTGATGCAACAAAGGATAAATAACTATTATCTCTATCTTACTCGTCTATCTTCTTTCTTTCGTCCATATTTTTACTTAGGACAATGCCATCTTTGTTCCTTCATTTTGTTGGACAATACCGATGGGAAAGAACACGGCTTCCCTTTTTCTTCTACATTTTCAAAAATAACAATTATCTCTCTTTCTAACACTTGTTGTTTGTCCGATGCCAACAAGTCGACTCTTCAACTCTGTCCTCTCTCTTTCTCTAAATATAGTTCTCCTCTTATCTTATTTTTTGTATTGTGATTTTATTATTTAATATCTAAAATTTAATCATATATATA
>AYEL01087474.1:0-14485 GCA_000484575.1 Olivierus martensii | reverse complement strand
GATGTACAACTGGATAAATAATGTAACACAAAGAATTTTGTTTTAAAATATTTATTTATATAAAGTGTTATTTATTACTAACATTTTGTTACAAGTTATATTAAATATAAAATAATATATATATTAATATAATATAAATACGTTTAAAAAACTCTAAACGTAAATAACCTATAAATAATAAAGATTTGATGTACGGAAATAATTTAAATTTAAATTATAAGAACAAACATTGTATTCCTTTTATGTTCTTTTACGTTATTATGTTTTTATGTTCTTTTACGTTCTTTGTAAGTCAATATAACGCTGAAGATGGTCTAGTAGATAGACCAAAAGTACTTCGTTTGTTAAATAAAATACTTTTGAAGTCACTACTGCCAAGTGTGCTGTATATTTAGTTATTAAATTAGTGTTACAGGCAGTTCATATAATGTTAAAAACTGATTAAAAATTGTGTAAACTGTTAATTACAACTGCTTTTGCTTAAACTTATACTTCACAGAGTAATCAGCACTATTAGCAATTAAGTTTCACTTTAATTTTAACGTTACAAATGTTTTCAGCTATTAGGCCATCTTCAGGTTATGTTCCAATAGCAATAGAATACATTTCAAAAATTCTTAATGCGGAAGTACATACAATTACTATGGTAACTGAACATTGTACGGTAATGGTAGTGTTATGCAATGCAGTAATTTTTACATGTATTTTCAATATGTTTTTGTGGCTATACAGCATCAGTTGTCCAATAAATACAATATATCACACATACCTAAATATTACCAAAAATAATAAAACAGTTTCTAGCTTTAACTTTGCACTAACTGCGCTAATGTCGGCTTTCCTTCTCAGTCGCATATTTCCAGGATGGGGGAATTCCAATGTTGGTCTCTCATTCTTGGCACAAAGGAGGAACATAAAAGGGACAGCACAGGCAAGACTATCCACAATCTTAGCTGTAGACGCATACAATAAGGACATAAAAATGAAGTGGGACGAGGCACAAATTGTATGAACGCTGAACGCCCTGACTCAGGTAACAATGACAGAATCCATAGAGACAGTAAAAAGGCAGAAAACAGAAAATGTACTGAATGAGAGACTGATGTTGAAATTCCTCCTCCCTTGGAAATATGTGATTGAAAGGGAAAGCTGACATTAGCACAGTTAATACAAAGTTAAAGCTAGTAAATTGTTTTATTATTTTTGGTAATATTTATGTATGTGTGATATATTGTATTTATTGGACCATTGATACTGTATAGCTGCAAAAACATATTGAAAATACATATAAAAATTGTTACATTGCATAATGCTACCATTACTGTATAATGTTCAGTTACCATAATAACCTGTATGTACTTCTGTGTGAAGAATTTTTGAAATGTATTCTATCGCTATTGGAACATAACCTGAAGATGGCCTAATAGCTGAAAACATTTGTAACGTTAAAATTAAAGTGAAACTTAACTGCTAATAGTGCTGATTAGTCTATGAATCATATTGTGTATTTTTAAAATATAGTATATTCTAAAATCTGGCCCCTTGGGGTTAAGATGTTCTGGATTTCATTTAAAAATATGCAAAATTCTATAAAGATATTAATCATCTTTTGCATCATTGGTAAAAATTTTGTACACACCAACTTTCATATTGCTCAATGTAAGGTGGTGGTTGAGGTATCATTTGACACAGATTTTGTATAATTGTGCAGAATAGGTTTCAATTTTAAATCGCACCTTGATTTCCCTATAATTGTTGAAATACCAACTAATGACAGTTTTAAAAATTTCTAATAGATAATGAGATATAAATCTTCCTGTTGACATAATTTAAATCCTTCAGAATTATATTCAAATTTAGGATGATATCATAGTCACACTATATGATGTCATCACAACACAACAATGGATGACATCATAAAACAATTTTGATGTATGATATTATTTACATTATAATGGCATAAAAATAGTGGCATCACTATGACATCATGTTGCCGCAGTGATGACATTATCATGACATAATATGTTGGCTAAATCAAAGTTAAAATTGGACACAAAAAGCCAATAGATTTCAAATTCTTTAAATTTAAAAATTTAAAGAAAAGGTTTGATTGATTCTTCACATAATAATGATGTTAATCATGGTGTAACAGTGGATGATGACACGATGACTCCATTATCTTGACAATGTGAGATCATCATGACATTATTCTAGTTAAATTGTCATTAAAATTGTATACACAAAACTAATGGATTCCAAATGCTAAATAAATGACACCTTCAGAAAGTAATAAATAAAATTGCTTACTTTCTGAACTTTCTTGAACTTCTTGTTCTAATTATCCAGTACCACTTCTTCTTGCATACAATTAGAGAATATCTTCATAAGTCACTTACATACTAGTATTTCACCTTCTGTTAGAAGTTTGATATGGATATTATCTTTTCATGATACATTTCCACACTTCATCTTTTTAATTGCTTTCTCCATTTTGTTTGGTAATTCAGATTTTGGATATATTATCTGGTACTCTAGTATCTGGAATGCTCAGAAAAACCAGTTGTTCCAGAATATGATAATAGAGAAGAATTCCTGCACATTTGAATTTAACGTATGACCATGGTTGAGAGTAAATATTTTGGTAAGCCAAGTCTTCATGTTCTCGTTAATGCTTGAGCATAATTCTAGCTTCATTTGCTATTATATATTTCAATCACTCAATAAAACCATTTAAAACTAAAACTAAAAAGTAATTATACAAACACTTGTGTGTAATTATAGTGTGAGCAGGTATTTTATATTCTATGTATTATTTGGAACACATTCTGATCAGGTTTTTTGCCATTATATAATGCCATTAAGTCTATTTTTGATTTATTGTTCAAATATTTTTACCATTTCCTCAATTCTCATTTTTGAATTTTTCTTATTGCAAATACATATCGTTATTAAAATGTATACCATCAGAATGAAGAGATGTTAATCTCTTAACATGTTGAAGTATACTCATTAAAATCAGAATTAAAAAATTCTGATTTTTTTATCAAGTGCCCTTTAACATTTTACATTTTTACATTAAAATTCACATTTTTATGTAAATCTTAAAGTATAAATTAAATTATTATATTGATATATAAATGATGTATTTTTCAATTGATTGACAAAATTTATTTACATACAGCATAACTATTATGATTACTTCTTCAACCACTTAGAACTAGTAGTAAGTGTAATATGATTCATGGTGGCTGTAGCCATATATGTTAAATTGTGCACTCTTCATACATTTGACAGCATTATTTATTTTTTCAACTTTATTCGGCACTTTATCAACAACAAATTATATTAAATAATATTTTTTAAGAAAATGCAGTATAAAAAAATTTTCTAAATTTTACATATTAGTTACACAGTAACATAATTATCGTTTTTTTATTTTGATGTAATAAACTCCTAATAGAAAATAAATAATAATAATAATAGGCTATATTTTATAAATCTTAACAGAATAACAAAGTGTTTCAATAAAGAAAAATTCAAATATGATGCCTCAATTTCCCATATATGAAAATTGTATAATAATTTATATAAGCTGCTATTAGATAATGACCATAAAAATATAATGTTTCTGATAAATATCATCCAAATAATGATATTGTTATACCTCAGTGACATGACATTCCTAGTTTCCATATCTCTTGTAATAAAACAATAGTGGTTTAACTTATTTTCCTAGTAACTTAACACTAAGCTAACTAAAATTAAACTCACTTTCACCAGTACTAATAAAGCAATAAAAAATATTGCTTTATATAGTTACAGATTAATATTAGTTATAGATTAATATAGTTACAACACTAAGGAACTTGATACCATGTTAGCATAAACTTCTTTCATGATATCATATTTGTCTATGTACACATTTGAATACTTTCATCAGATGATTTATATTACTATATGGAAAAATTTGGCTATTTATATGGAAAAATTTATTATAAATAAATTTATAAATAATACAACTTTAACAATATTGGAAAAATTTATTATAAATAAATTTTTCCAATATTAATATGGAAAAATTTAATTATAAATAAATTTTTCCATATTTTTTGTTTATTATTTAATAAAAACTGTAATATTTTTAACATTATCATTATTTCATTGAAAATATTTCTCTTTTTGTTTTTTGATTTTTCCATCTGCCTTAGTCTTCACAATACTATAGATAGTTCTTTCTGTTAACCATTGCTGATATTGACTGCTGTTACTGTCAAGTTTCAAAACATTGTGATGACTACCATCTACATATTTTGACTTTCTTATATATATATATATATACACAACACACACAAAAAATGTGTTTCATATATAAATTTTGTCACATATTGATAGTTTCAATGTATTTTGACATAATTTAAATTAAAAAAATAACATTAAAATTGAATAGTTTTATAGATACTAATGGGATTATGAAATGTTATTGGTGCAAATTTTATATCTAGACCTATATTGACATAAACAAATGAAAAATTAAAACAAATATATGTAAATTCTTATTTTAAATATAAAAATATTTTTTAAACTTTCACAAAAAATTTGATATTGAAAAGTTGTGTCATGTAGGATTACATCATAGTCACTACTATCAATTTTGTGTAAAGTATAATTTATATTAGCAAATTGAGTAAATTTTATGTATAAGCAATTTGGAAAATTGCAGAAAAATAAAATATAAATCATTGAGAAATGTATCATTTGTAGGAAAGTATTATGTTTATATTTTATTATATAAAATTTGTAATAAATATGAATTATTGATTTTACATTAAATTATTATATAGGTTTTCCTAATGTTGGGAAAAGTAGCATTATTAATAGTCTTAAACGTTGCAAAGCATGTAATGTTGGAGCCACTCCTGGTATTACAAGGTAAGAATATATGAAGATATGTTATCAAACATCTAATTAATTGGTACTTTTAATAACAAAATTTTTAATTGCTTACTAAAGGAAAGTGATTTATAAGAACTGAAGTGCTATCTATTTGCATTCCTTCCATTAAAAGGGTCTTGAACTGATGGATAGAGTTTTAGAAAATTTAACAGGAATAATCCATCAATCAAAAAATTTTTGATGGATGTAATATTTAGCTTTTTGTCAAGCAATTAGGGAAATGCTCAAATTCTTCTATCAAATATATTCAACCCATTAGTAATAACAAATTTTTACATAATATGAATTACTATTTTGTGTTTATCTACATATAGATAATTATTTAATTAAAAAAATGTATATAATTTTATTCATTACCATTGTTATTTCATTCTATATTTAAATTTTATGGAACCTTTGTTCTATTTTATGTTCAGTGTTAAAACGTCAGAATAGCAGAATTCTGTTTATAACATGATATTCTAATTGTTTATTTAATTTATCATCACTCTGATACAATAATGTTACATTTTATTCTTTCTCTAACTTTTATTGTAATTTAGTAAGGCATTGATATTATTTGATAAGTTTTGCTGTGCATAGTAAAAATTTTTAAATTAATATGCAAATTAGTGAGGGAAAGAAAATGAATGAATATTAACACTTTTGTGTGTTTAATTGATGATAAACTCAAAATTTTGTTAAATATACATCAATATTGTTAAAGTTGTATTAAATTGTGTGATTTTTTGCAAATATTTTTTTTTTATTTCAAAATTTGTATTTTAAGTAAAATTAAAAAAACCCAATTAATCCTAACTAGACAAATTTCCCTAGCAATTTATTTTTGAAATAACTGCCAATTTATTAATAATAATTAATTAATTTATGCTATGGTGCCACCATCTATTGGATTAATAATTAATTATTTTAAATTTAGGTTAAGGTGGTGCCATCTATTGTTTAATAATTGAGCTTTAATTTTGGAAAATTAGTAAAAATTAAAGTTTAATTATTAAATAACAGATGACGGCACCTTAGCCTAATTTTAAAATAATTAATTATTAATCCAACTGATGGTGGCACTATAGCATAAATTAATTAATTATTAAATTGGCAGTTATTTCAAAAATAAATCGCTAGGAGAATTTGGCTAATTAGGGTTATTTGGATCTAAGGATTGTCTTTTTTCCAGATTCCAGGATAAAAAAAAATGTTATTTTCTTGGGATCCTGGGATTTCCTGAGATTTTTGTAAATGGAATTAAAATTGAATATTTCACAGCATTATATATATATATATATATAAAATTACAAATTGAAACAAATTCAAAACTTACTTTTCAGAAAATTAACATTTTCGTTTTAAACCATGACATACTAGTGAGTACTGAATAGTTACTACATTGTTAAAAAAAATGTATTTAATTTTAGTTTATTTCGAGATTGATTTGGCAATTGACATTTAATATGAACATAAGAAACATAGGCAATTTATATTTTTATTGCTGAGTCTAGTTCTAAGTTTGGTTATAAACAGTTCTGTAGTCGAAAAAGATCTTTCAGCTTCTAGAGTTGTTGATGGTATAGATTCAAGAGATGAATCAGTTTTATTACATTTGTTGTTTTTTCATCAGTTGCCTCAACAATTTCGAACTCCTTGGATATATTCTTTGTGTAAGTGATTGATCTTTAGCTTCATTTTGAGGGTCTTTAAAAACACATTCAATTTGTTTTTGATTTGAAGCACCAACAAAGAGTCTGCTCACTCTGCTGTCTTTCGCTCTCAGCATCACCCTCTTCCTCGCAGTTGGAATGTGACGAATCAGTTTGTGATGATTCAGAAGAAGAAAACCCAAGACAAATTACCGCATGAATTTCAAATGTTCCAAATTACTTAAACAATTTTCAATAAAGACAAAAGAATTACTCGCGAATGCGCCCATTTAGTATAAACACTGAACAGATATTTAATTAAATACAGGTATATTCTAATGAACAGATATTTAATTAAATACGCACAATTGAAACGAATGCCATTCATGCTGCTACGAGACTTTAGCAGACCATATTTTCCAGACGCTGCATTCTCTTGCTAAAGCTGGATGACATCGAACGAAGAGTTTTCGTCTGACGTTGTTATGCTAATAGTTATTTGTTTTATTATATTGTATTATTTCAATTTATTCGATTGTAAGTATTGAAAATATATATTCGACAAAGGAACGCCTATTATTCGACATTATTATGCATTATTAATGTCTACTTTGCCGATTCCGTCACGTTTGACGTCGTGACGTAATTTTTCACGCCGACGCGGTATAGTGGCGATTTACTTTTGTTCTCGACTGTACTGTACTCTATAACTCGGATTTAGATTTTTTCAATTATTGTTTGAATTGAATGCATCCTTCTTATCATCCTTTACTTTTTAATTATTTTTGTGAATTTTTAGTTTATTTTCACTGTTCTATTTTTATACTTAAAAAGCTTTCAAATTTATTTTTATTGCTTTTCTTTCATATTAAATATTTGTTTTTATATGATAAATGTTTGTATTATTGATACGTTATGGCATTATCTAGTTTTCTTGTACTTTCACAATCAATTTTATTATTTTTAGAGTATAAAACAAACTGTTAGGAACCCAATCGCCATTTTTAACATTATGCCTATGGGATATAAAAGTTCAACTTACAACGGTTCGAGTAATGATGGCAGTCTAGGATACAATTACGTTATAAAAGTGGGGATTGCCTGTATATCAAAAATAATTGTTGGACTAATTTTCAAATTCCAATTTTATCTTCAAATATTGCTATATTCTAAATTTTCTTTGAAAACTCTCTTTAAATTTTATGATGGAAATAAAAAGAAAAGTTTTCTATTTCTTTAAAAGTATTTCACAAGTTTCTATTAATAATTAAAAAATTATTATTTATGAAGTTTAATAATGGAAATTGATATTTCTTGTACAAGTTGAACGAGATATGTATATACTATTCAGTACAGAATGGTTTCATTATTATTATTTTTTGCAATTTATTGATATGTTTCGAGTTTTCATCAATTCTTAGCATTATCACTTCTTATTATGCACTATTTTAATTCTATTGCAATCCAACATGCTAAAGAAAAGAATATTGTATATAAATATGATTTGAATGATATAATTCAATATTCATATAGTTTCTTTTGATTGTATAGATGTTGTTTATCAAATTCTGAAATTGTTGAATAATTTATACAATTGCATACAAATCAATATCATGTTTTGATTAATTTTAGGAAGGCATAAAATATATTATTAATTTTTTTCAAATGTATGTTCATTCTGTGAAATAATAATTCACAGAATCTTATTTTCTTTATTTGAAATTTCTTAGAACGAAGATAAGGACGAAAAACTTGTCAATTAATTATCTGTCTGTGAATCTAGGCCTGAGGGAACTTCGACAAGTTGTTCGATATGCTATACACATCGACAAAATCCTAATATCGATTCTCTTTAGTGCTGTTGGGAAAATTAGCTATCCAAGACAAATCAGTATCTAGTAATCATCATATGTTGTACTTAAAACGACAAATGTTTTTTATACGACTGTTTCGCCTGCTACATATCAATAATACTTTTATAAGCATATTTATAGCTTAATCATTAATTAACTTAAAACTTATTTTAAAACCTGAAAAATTCGAAAAATTTCAAAATATATTTAAATATATTTTACAAGAACATTTTTATTTTTCAGTTAGACTTTTACTAGAGTAGAAGAAGTAATATTTATTTTTTTTTTTCGTCCAATATTTGATAGGATAAAAGATGGAAAATAAAATATAAAACAATAGAACCAATATATATATATTGATTTTCATCTATTTAAGTGGTTGCATTCTTCAATTCATTCTTTGAAAGTGATTATGTTTATTTCATTTGTATTTAGCCAAACAAAACAGTATAGAATTTTTCAATCATAAAAACATTATAAAAAATTAAACAACATGTTATGTAGAAATTGCAAAAAAAAAAAATTTCAGAATACTACACTGTATTGTGTTAGCCTATAAAATGTTCAATTTATAAGATTAAAAATACAAGATTGCTATTTTAATTTAATTAAAAAATTCCAATTTTTGAAACTTGTTTACGTTATCCAGATCTTTTATTTATTATCTTCAATAAATCCGAAATAAGTTTTCCAGTTTTAAAACATAGAACATCAATTTGTTGCTTACTGGTTAGTACTTTTTAATAGTGCAATTTCATATTCTTCATAATAATAAATTATATCTTATGTAAATAAAGTTTGTTAATTTTAATAAGTATCTTACAGAATAAAATAATGTTTTTTATTATAAAAATGAATAATAATTGCAATAATTATAGATTTTATTTTTATACATTTAAAAACTGAAAATGAAAAACAATTTTTTATAAATGTAACTTTTGTTTTCTTCGTATAAAAATGAATTTCCTTATTAATGCTTTTCATAAAGCATTAATTCAAAGAAAAAATAATTCAACAGCTTGTAATCGTTTCATATCACGATTTTAAATCATAAAATATTTTCAACACATTTCTTTCTTCAATTGTTTTGCTATATAAACCATACTTTGCTTCTTGTTTAAGGCTATAAATTTGCTTTTGACGTCCTTCTTTCTCTATTTCGTAATGATTTATATCACAATTCCATCTCTTACATTAGAAATAAGCATACTATCTTATAACTATGACAAAATTTTATTAATATTAATAACAATGCAAATGTCTGCTTTTCTGATATGGCAAATTATAGAAAGATAGTATTTTTTATTATAAATAAGTACAGGTAGGACTCGATTAGGACGAATAATTGGTTCACGATTTCTATACAGGTAGGCCTCGATTAGCGCGAATAATTGGTTCCACGAATTTCTCTAATTGAAAGTATAGCGAATAATTGGTTCCACGAATTTCTCGCGCTAATCGAAGTATTACTCTATGGAAAATATGGTAATTGGTTCTTGCTTTGTGAGATTCCGGCCATTAGTCAACCTTCACGATGAATAACCGCAATACTAACTTAACATTGTAAATTTGGATTTATTTGAATAAGTTCCCTTGAAGTTTGTATTGTAAAGTCTAAGCTACATTTTTTGTTGTTATATTTGAAAATGCATTTTGGCCCTAGTTTTAAGGCCACCCCACCAACAATGGTTTACTGCAACTGCATACAAGAATGTCACAATCTAGTTTATATATACAAAAAATCTTGACATAGTTAAAAAAAAGTAAAAATCTTGATAGTTATCTAGTTTTCTTGGAATTGTTATTGTTGCATCAGTTATTTATTTTTAATTCAAGCAGTTTACATAAATAGTAATTATGGATTTTTGGTAGCAATGAAGCACAATAATTCAACCTTGATGACTGTAATTTTATTCCTGGAACAGAAGTTATGTCTTTGATTTACAAGATTGTGTGGGAATAGGGTATTACAGAACATTTTAATTGTTTATTGGGTAATTGGTTTGAAATCATTGCTAGGAAATTTTTGATAGTCATAATTTGGGAAGATGTATTTTAACTGCTAACATATCTTACTAATTCTTTTAAAAGTTTTTCTGAAAGTTAATCAATTGCTGTTCCTGTGGATTTATGGGTTTTGGTAGTGACTATTTCTAAATGTTTTAAAAATTCTTTTTGAAATTTTTTTCAATTTTTTAATTAGCAATATTATTTTCAGATCCATATATATGTGTTTCTCTCTTGAATCAAAGTAAGAAAACAGCAATCATCTTTCAAAGTCTCTGTCCAATATGGGACCAAACATTAATTTTTGATGATGTAGTAATTTATGGAGACATAGATACTGTAAAGTGTGAACCACCAATAATTGTTGTAGAAGCATATGATCAAGATGCTATTGTAAGTAATATGTATAAATTATACAAAAATTTAAAGAATAAAATAAGAGAATTCAGAATAAATTTTTTTGGATTATTAACCCAAATGAATTTATTCTGAACTCTCTTAATCTGTCAAATACATTCTTAAATGAAAATTATAATTAAATGAAATTTTTATATATATATGCACATATACAAACACAAACATTCCTTAAAGTTATGAACATAATTTGTTTATAAGTTTTCCTTATAATTTGAGATTAAAATTTTTTTTGTTGAATTTAGAAGCACTAAACACACTGTGTATGTTTATATTGAGAGTGAATGCCAAAAATTTAATGATTGAAACTGGTTAACTACAAGACAAAAGTTTATTGTGTCAGTCTAGAGCAGCACTTCTCAAACTATGGGTCATGACCCCCAAATGGGGTTGCGACCCATAGTTTGAGAAGCGCTGCTGGGGTCGCAAAAATTAAATTCAAACACTTAAATTTCAGTTTATATGTAATTTCACAAACACCCAATATTTAACGTATGTCAACATATGAATTTTCATTGTAGTTGGTTGATTGTGTTCATCTTAATAAGTGTGCAAATGATTTATGTACTTGTATGTTTTATTTCATATTTAATACCTGGGGTTGTGAAAAATCTCGTAATGAAAAATGGGGTCATGAATGAAAAAAGTTTGAGAAGCGCTGGTCTAGAGAAAGAACTACATACTAAGAAGGAAAAAATATAAACAATAACCAAAAAGAGAATTAGATGCTCAAGTGACACTGCTGTTGAAGTGTTACTACCATCTAAGGCAGTTAGGCATATATTTTATTCTACCAGTATATACTGTATTGTGTATACAGATATAGGTGCTCCTCTACATATGATTATTCAACTTATGATAATCCAAACTTATGATTACATTTATGATATTCCAAACTTGGCTATTTTCATAGCATATTGACTATAAATACTTTTTCTGTTTTATTAAAAATTTACAGTTGGCCAATTGCTGTGTAGTAAAGTAATTCCTTACTACTATGGAGGATGTAGATTCAATTCTGAATGATTTTATTACTTTGGAGGATCTGGGTTCTAGATAATTTTATTACATTGGAGAATCCAGTTATCCATTTTTTACTATTACTTTTAAAATTATCATCATTATTGGTAATTTTCGAATTACGATTTTTTTTAACTTATGATGAAGTTATCAAAATATAATTCCATTGAAAGTAGAGGAGCACTTTAATTTTAGTTAAGATCTGGACCCAAACATGAGCCCCTTCTGAAAAAACCAAAGATATGGGATTTGGAATTGAATCTGAATCTTCTAAAATGGTAAGTGACTGCTATACCTCACGATTTATGTGCTTATTCTTTAATATAACTATTTTTAATGTTAAGTTTTTTGTGATTCATTAGTACTTTATAATATATGTTCTGACATACATATGTTTTGGCTTATGTAGGTTTTGCTTATGTAAATCAGGGAATGCCTGTATTTTGCTTAAATTTTGACTTACTATTTTCATAATTTTATTTAATGCAGGATCATATTTAATTGGGATAGTTATGTTTATATTACTGTTTGGATTTACAGTTGATTGATATTTATTTTGTGTTTTCTCAACAGATTTATAGATATCTTCTGATGGAAATTTTTTCAATATCTGGATATAAAAATATTGTACATCTTTATCAAAAACAAGCTTGTATCCCCTTAATGTAAAATATAATCCAAGTAAAATCAGAAATTAAGAAAATTAAAAAGGCATCTATATTGTGAATGCTAAGATTAATTTATTGTTTGTTCAGAGTTTCATGTCTAGACAAATTGAAACTTATTTGGCTAACATTATCAAATTATAAATATATATAAAATAATAAAACTATAATATTCAATTGAACATATCATAAGTTTAAAATTTAGTTTTAACAATGTCTAATAATGTATACACAGTAAGACCCTGCTTAATGCTGCTCTGTTTAACGCTGTTTCGATATACCATGGTTTTTTTTAATTCAATATTTTTTCTTTTATTCATTTTTGGTGCGGTTTTTCAAACCATTATACTTACATAAATCCAAAATTGTACGAAGACGAATAAGTTAGTGTTTCTGAAGTTGAGAAGTAAAGGAACTTTCAACAGATTTTCTCAAAACAAGTTTAGCCTCTATTATGGAAATTATAAATCAGTTTAAACAAAATGATCCAAATTTTGATAGAAGTTCAAAGGTGAGACCAAGTATCATAGGTTGCAATGTCTGATTATCGACAATTGCTTGCTGAATGAAAGAGGAAAAGGCAAATGATGTTAGATGACTTCTTAATTAACGAAAAAACAAAAAGTGCCAAGTGAGGAAGAATCCTCTCATCACAAACCTAAATTATTTACTCGAATATTTTTGATTTTCAGGAATGATTAATCAATACAAATCGATATTAGCAATAAAAAATGTCTATAATTAATGTAATATACAAATCAATATTAGCAATAAAAAATGTCTATAATTAATGTAATACTATACAAATCGATATTAGCAATAAAAATGTCTATAATTAATGTAATACAACAGAAATTGATATTAGCAATAAAAAATGTCTATAATTAATGTAATACAATAACCTGTTAGGAGGAACCTTACTGTTTTGTATAGGTACTTAATTAGTTTGGACCATTCTCTGTCTAATTAAGTAATACAATAACAATAATAATAATAATAACAATAATAATAATAATAATAATAACCCCTCCTGAATCCTGCTAAGCTGCCTCAAAGTGGCATAGGGGTGTATGTGGGTGGAATAGGCGATGCAAGTCAGAAATCTTTTTCTAGTAGGATAGAAGGCTCTTCCACTATGCTCAACTAAATGTTAGCAGGTGTCCCCACCTCGGTGGTGTTTTTCTAGTATGTAATGATACCAAGCAGAAAACGAAAGCATACCGGCTCAGACGTCACCCGGGTTAACAAGGTCTGTGTCTGTGTGTTAGGCAGAGGCTCACATTCGGAAAGTTTACCACAGTCTATCTTGGCCACTGGTGGCAAAAACAGCACCAACCCAAGCCTGGCTACTGCAATACACATACCCACAGTAGGAAATGGGTCACCACACCAGAGCCCAACCAGCCAAAGTTCTTCCCAGGGAACTCAGTCTGAGACCACCAAGGCTGGAAAACCACGCCAACGCATGAAATGGGCAACTGACATGAATGAATTCATCATGCGTACATACTACACAATTATAAAATTAGAAAATTCCCTTCTGTAACCTGTACAATTATTCTATACAGGGTACAGAAGGGAACTCTATGACAAATTTACAAGCAGATACCCAAACATCACAGTTACAGAACAATGCATAGCAGATCAAAGAAGAACCATCATCCATAGAAACCTCATGCCACACAGTACACTAGAAAGAATTAAAACTCAGGTAGCACAACAAATATCACAACATGAAACCAATTCACACACACAAATAGAATACGAAGTGGAACAGACACAGGGACGTAACTACGGGTGGCCCGGGTGGGCCATGGCCCATGCATTGAAAGTTCTGGCCAATGTGCTGGCCCACCCTGAATGTATAATCCAAAACGTAAAATTGTTTAAAAAAAAAACGTGATTATGTGTTGGTTCATAAGTATTTATTTGATATCAA
>AYEL01087473.1:0-19706 GCA_000484575.1 Olivierus martensii | reverse complement strand
ATCAAGCATTCTGTTACGTAAATACGATTTAATAAAGCGCATACGGGAGAATGTTCTTTCACATCGGTGTGGCCCACCCTTGGCCCACCCAAAAAAAAATCCTGGTTGCATCACTGAACAGACACCAGAAATAACATAAATTGACAATAATTATATTAATTAATATAATAAATTAATAATTAATCTTTGATTATCTCATAATAAGATAACCAAGAATCAAAATACTGTACTGTAGCAATGATGAAAAAATATCCACTTAGCATTTCTGACATTGATGAGCGTTATATATTTTTACAGTATTTATATTTCATATATTTTTTTATTGATTTAAAATATATATTAAATAATATTGCGCAATAAAAAGCGAACACAAGATACCGATAATTTAAATCATATTTTTTCAATGATCGTTTCTGGTTATTCTAAAATAAAATTATATATATATATATATCAATTTTAAACTAATATGATAATTATATATTTATAAGCATGCAGTACTTCCGATGATTTCTTTTTTATCTTCAATTGAAGGAAAATAAACAATTCTCTTAAACTTGGCACTCGTCCAAAATTACAAAGAAGATGCGAACGACCGCAGTTAACTCATTCTCATTACATATAAACAATGCCAAACATAAACATAGACTAACCTGTTGCATACCAAATTACCAGACAGATTTTAATTTCCCTCATACTTCATATCCAAATTTATCCAAATTATTGAACTTTTCAATCAAACACCGAACAAAGACGAAGGATCGATCCCGATTGACCCATCTATTATACTCTGAATGAAGTCATCGTTCGAAGTTCTATTCATATCATAACCAATGTCATGTCGAAGAAGTATATATTCATATTATTCATTCTCGATGATAACTGTCACTTTGTCACGTTTACACGTTAACTCATCCAGCAATAACAAGCAGAGTCAATGTTGCAATTTTCAAAATGGCGGCCTTTGTTATTCCCACGATTGCCCGGATGTACTGTATCACTTTGTCTCAAGTATTCAATGATCGATTGGTTGAAGAAAAATTACGTCATTAAACTTTCTAATAACGATTGGTGATATGTAATTAAATAGTAAAAACAGAAAGTGGATCTATTTGTTTACTCTTGCTTTCATTACGGTATATAAAGAAGTAATCAATGTAGAAGTAAAAGAGCGCTTTAAATAAATTAGAAACGCATAATTTACCGTAATTTCTGTAATGAAAACTAAAAAGTAAATTTTAAAATATAAAAAATAATTGTAAAATTATTAATGACTGTTAAGCATTAATATAAAAAATTTAGAAACGTATTTTTGAGTGTTTTTTTATGTTTATATCTGGAAGATTAATTCTTATTGTAAATAAAACAAATATATCATTTTATTATATAATAAAATTTTAATGAATGAATAGAGCAAATACAATTATAGGATTTAATAAAGGTGAATGGAACAATTGCGGAAAATATTGTACAAAGACACAGCAAGGAACTGCAAACAATTATTTCCACTGACACGCAATAGGACAATAACATAATTTTAACCACAGTATCACATTATTTATAATACTTAACTATTTAAATTTTTGTTTGCTAGTGATCTTTAAAGTTATATTTGACGGTGTAAATTTTTTTCATCGCTTCAAAACATGTAACATATTATCAATGTCACTGAAAAAGTTAAATTTTCTATATTTTCTTTTCTACAGACTGATAAATCAATTTAACTAAAATTAATTATTAATTTTTAATTAAAATTATATGATTTGATATGGATGAACGATAGAAATAATAGGTAAAGTTGAAAACCTTAAATGCTTAAAATTTTAAAAATTAACCGATGGTTGCTTCAGTTAAAAGAGCATAGAAATAAGAATGCTAGAAGATTATTTTTGAACAATCTTATTCAACAAATAAGGTGTACAGGAAGAAGGAAATGCATTTCGTCTAATATGACTAATGGGTGGATGCAGGGTGGATGTGACTGTTAGGAGTGGCACTCCGAAAAGTCACATCCTCCAGTCTCTATCAAGATGTATCGGAACATCCTTACTATCAAACCTTTCGGCCTCCAGAACCCATATTTCAACCGTCATTTATAAACTAGCTTCTCTGTTCAATTATTCTTCAAATTGTATGTTCAACCGTCTACAGGAGGACTGATGAAGTCACATCAGACAAAATGCTTTCCTCTTTCATGTACTGTTCACTATATTTGTTGAATAAAGTTATTCAAAATTAATCTTCTTGTACTTTTATTTCATGTGAAGAGCATAGAAATAAAGGTGCAAGAAATGAAATAAAGAAAGAAGAACGATCTTCCTTCGAATGAAAAAAATGATGTGGCTGAAGCAACAATCGGTTAATTTTTAAGAATCTATCAACATTTAAGATTTTCACCTTTATTTTATTATTTATTAACCTAGGAATGAACTTTTTAATCATGACTTTTTATGGTAATAAATTCGAAATGACCGCAAAATATGATGTTTAATAATTTTTAATTTAGCCTATTTTAAATGATGAAAATTGATGTTTACAAGATCAATAAGTTTGTCTATGTATCTCTCACCAATAATTTTTGAATAAATAATAGATTTTTCAAGAAATTCTGCTATAGAATTATTTGAAAGGTGACTTTGATTACTGTATTATTATATTTTCCCCCCTTAATCCCCATAAATTCAATGGCTTAAAAATGACAGGCATCCAAAATTCGAGGATATTTTCTCGATTTAACAGTTTGAACAAATAGTGAATTTTAATGAAATTTATCAGAAAAGTCATACCAGGGCCGCCAAGAGAAGATGACATCTGAGACTTTCGTCATGGGCCCGGCATCGTAAAGGGCCCGACGTGTCACATAACGTCTCCGATAGTTCCCAGGCCACCTCCAAAGTGCACTATCTACCACTCAAAGTAGTCGTAACGGCCTAACTTTGCTATCAATAGAACCTGACCTGGCAATGAAAATTGATTATGACGAGGTGATTACAGATTTCGCTGACCATAAAGTGAGGAAGTGGATGAGGCAGATGGAGATGAGGCAATAAAAATTTAAAAATTCTCGTTTATTTAATGTTTGTATTTTGTATGGTATGTAATGTATCGAATTTTGAATTTATTGTACACTTTTTTAAATAAATGCTTAATGTTTTATATGATTTTTTTATTAAACCAAAGTGATACATTTTTTAAGTGGGGCCCAGACTATAGACTTATCACGGGCCCCACTTAAAAAAATTTCTCTCGGGGCTCTATGCCTTTGAAGTGATCTTGAGGTTTCATCTATTTTATACTATAGCTCAACCGTTAATGGAGAATGTCTAAACTTCTAAGGTTCTTTAATAAATTTTGAATCTAAATGAAAATTTTTATTTAAAATTTGTTATTATACAGTACTTTATTTAGTAATTAGAGATTAAATTTTTTTTCAAATCTATCTAATAATCTTTGGATAATTAAAGGATATTTATATTATATTTTATATACAGTATAATAATTTTTATATAATTTTAATTGTCTCGCACTAACCGAAAAACGGTATCAATTTTATAAGTCGCACTAATCGAGACCTACCTGTATTAAAACATATTCTCAATATTTTTACAAGGTACAGTGATAATACAGAGATGCCTTATCTATTATATTTCTATGTATATGTTACCGGCAATCTATGAAAAGCAGGCATTGTATAGAATGCCTAGCTAGTATATAGAATGACTGACATTTTTGGGCAAATTATGAAACGATTAATATTACATATACTTTCCCTAGGCATTGTACGTAATACTTAGGCATTATATACAAATGTTATTTATGTAAAGTATAAAATACCTGTTGACAGCTGTTATGAGCGTGACAGAAGACGGTTTTTACCGACTTGGAACTTCTGAAGGAATTTTAAAACAACTGTATGCAAGATCAGAAATCACTTTATACCCAAAGAAGTTACTCAGAATTAAAGACATTCCTGATCTCTAAATACCTCGACGGTCAGTTGCTATTGCTCAGTCCACAGGAAGCGGTCAAGGATTCATCAAGTGTATAAGATCAAGTGCCAAAACATGAAGTGCTTTTGTGTGAAAAAAGCAATGAAGTGCAATTCAAAATGCCATTCAAGCTTTCCCTGTTGCAACAAGTAGGTTAGTTATTTTCCTCTTATTTTTTCAGAAAGAAATTTCTGTATTTTATTTGATATTTTCTTTTTTCATTTATGTATTTTTAATTAAGGCCTTTTCATGACTCTCTTTTCAAATTTTACTTTTCAGTGAGAAAGACAATTAGGTGCAATTTAAAATAAAATTCTTTCTTTCCTTGTTGCAACAAATAGGTTCATATTTTATTTTTGTTTTTCCTCAATAAGAAAATCCTATACTTTATTTTGTATTTCTTTCTTTTTCATACATATCTTTTCAATAAAAGCCTTTTCATGATTCTCTCTTAATACTTTGCCTAAATAACATTTGTCATTCTATGTAATGCCTAGATAAAGTATATGTAATATTAAAATAATTCGCATATTTCATACTTTGCCTAAAACCGCCAGGCATTCTATATAGTCCCTAGGCATTCTATACAATGCCTACTTTCATACATTGCCGGTAACATATATATTAGATGAATAAAGATTACAATATTTTATGATAAAAAACTAATCTAGTTCTTTTTCATCTACTCTAAATATAGAAAGTAACTTGGTTTAGAAATAAACGATTCCGTTAAAATATAATCTGCTATTAATTTTCAATAATTAATTTTCTGATCTTAAAGAATATTGATGTAAATTCAATAATGGCTACTATCTTCAGATATTTTTCTGCAAAAATCGTAGAGCTGCAAATGATAAAATGCTAATTCTCTTAATATACAATAGGTGGCCCATATTTGTTGCATCAGAATATACTTTGAAAGATGTTTCTACTTTAAAAGATCTTTTAAGTTGTATATATTAAACATAAATATGCATTAATCTAGTAATAGTTTATACAAATCACTTACATCTAATTAAATTAAATAAGGATTACTGTATTTATAATTCTTTTTTATAATTTACCTTATTTTATTAATCACTAAGATCAATAAAAATAAATTTTTCATAGATCTACTATATATATTGTATTTTCTTATTTGTTTAACTTTCTTAAACTAAAAAAAACAAAAAGGAGTTAATATCTTCTTGCAAAAAACAATAATTGTTGTTCTTCATTTAAAATGTGCAATCATTATTAAAATTGACAATAGACAAATAATAATAAACAAAAATGAATAAAGTTCATGATATTTGAATGATGTTTCCATTTTAATAATTCTTTTTAAATTTTGATATTCATTAGCCATATTATAATAAATAATAATTATAACTTTAATTTATAATGTAATATTATATCTTTAGTAAATATATATTCATGTTTATATCTAGAAATTATGTTTGCTTGATTTTAATTTTTGTTTTCCAGTCAATGTTGGGAAATATTATTCAATACGAAATAATCTATCATCTAAAGTTTAAAGAGGAAAAAAAATTCAGAAAGTACCGAGAATCGAACCTACACCCTCAGACCCTCGAAACCCCGATGTAGCCACTTCGCCACTACAACGTGGATTCGAATGTCTGACATTAGTTATTTAAGTAAAACAAAAATTTCGAATTTTCAAAAGAGATTTCTCGAAAATGCTAGAGTAGTGGCCCCCAATATAGGGGTGATTCTTTATCTACTGTTTATGCTCTTTCAGATGACAAAATATCACCAAAATCCCAGACACATCGGGTGCGATGTTCCCTTGTCAGACTAGTGGATATAGCAGGAGTTGAAAGTAAATTGGATATGGTTTCAGTGAATATGAACTCTAACAGGAAAAAGGGGGGTGGCACAAGAACTAGGACAGTGTTCATTTTTGAGATATATTTATTTATTTAACTCATAAGTGATGTGGAGGACTTCTGAATTCAAATGTGATTACTCTTAATATTAATATTGAATAAATTTTTTTGAAAAAATTAGAATTTTCCTAAATTTCTAGATTCTTCTTAATTCATTCATTATATTTTGCAAGCATCAAAATCAGTTGATTAAAAAAAATACATGCAGACTGACATACTGAATGAAATCCTCATGTTACAAAATATTGGTAATTTTCATACTTATTAATTTCTATAAATAAATCATTGTTTTGTAGCATGGCTGTTGCTGGTTTTGCATTGCATTGTGATGTGTAAATTAATTATTAAATTTCTGATATGTTTATTCACTTAAACATAAAACTTAACAAATTTCCTTATTTTTTATACTTTAATATATTATTTGTCTAACTCCAGATTTTTATTTTACATTGTTATACATCCATTAAAAGAATTCATAAAGCAATAAAAATTTCTTCTTGGTTGAAAACTGTTACAACATATACATAAAAACATATCAGAGAATGTGATAAAATTAGAAATTGAGATTAAATTTGAATAATAAGTTAATATGTGAATAATATGTTTAATATGTATTAAATTTTGAATAAAGATTTAACATATTCCTGTGTGCAACTATCTCTTTCTTTTATTTATACTAATAAATTTTTTAAAGGTTCATAAAATTTCTGATAGAAATTGTTCAATGTGTAACTATACAATTACAAAATAAATATTAGAAGATAAAATAATAAACAATAATTGAAGAAATGATTATTTTATTCTAAATGAAAATGATATACCCTTACATCATAGATTTTGATTCCAGTTTCACAGCATATAGTGATTAATACACATTCAGCATTTTCTTTAAGAAAAAAAAAAACAAATTACTCTGTTATCATTAATTGTAATGGCATTGAATTTTTGAATCTATTTATCATCATCATTTACATATTATGCATCCAATAAAAAAAATTCATAAAGCAATAAAAATTTCTTCTTGGTTGAAAGCTGTTATAACATATACATAAAAACATATCAAAGAATGTGATAAAATTAGAAATTGAGGTTAAATTTGAATATTATGTGATTTAGTAGTCATTGAAGTTGAAGAATGCTTTTCGAGATGATGATTATTACTCTTGTTTACATGCCATGCCCACTGACATATGACCTCCAAATAGCCTTGAACTACTCATAAAAATCATCCTCTGTTTACAAATGAAATAGGAATTGTGTTTGTTTTGGCATTGGGAAAAGATTTAGATCTGTCTGAAATTTGATTCTTTAAATTTACATAATTTTGATAAGGAGGTATCAAATTTCATAATAATTTATTAAAAATCAGCAAAATAACATAGAAAAATAATTTTTTTGCATTATAGAGTAGAGACATTAGAAACAATGACTCTAATTTAATTGGAAACTGTAGATTAAAAAATAGTGAAAATTTAAAAAAAAAATGCAAAATGTCAGCCACCATTGAAACCAAACACTGTCAGAAAAAGACAATACCACTAAACTGTTAAGGAGCATTTTTGCAGTTAAAGTTTCAATTTCCTTAGATTGATAAATTTTTTTGAAGTTTGGGATAGGATCTTTCTTAATTCCAAAATATATATTGCATTCCATATCCACTGCCCTATAAATATAAACAAAAATTGTATTGATGTCAGTGGATTTAATATATTTATGAAATTTTAAGGAGGGGAATGACACGAATTTTAAACTGACAATGCTACCATGATAATTTCTTTGATAGATATGATGTATTACATATCCCCTGATATAATGTATCAACTAATAATATTACAATGTTTGCACAACAATTGTCTGCAATATATCATTGATTGTTGTTGATTTTGCATTAAATAATGTGTTATGTTATAGTTTTATCTAATATTTGTCCAGTGTATTTGATATTTTATCCTTGAATAATTAATCTCGTATTTATTTTAACAGTTAAAGGTGAATAATAAGAAGTTGAACAAACATCATTTTGTATGTTTTTCATTTAAAATAAGAAGATAGATAGATAGATATTAATCATACAGAAAAATTAGCCAATCCTTCTGATAGGAGTGAAAATGGAAATGCATTTAATTCATAAAGGAAAAAATTTTTAAGACAGCTTGTTTAAATAATTTATTTAGTTAAAATATGACACTGATTTTGATGAAGTATCATGTAGTATTTATTCTGAGTTTTATCATTTGATTGAAAGTGTTCACTGAAAAAGTTACATAAAGTTTTATTGCACTATTTATAATGGAAACATTTTATGATGATACAGGTTTTGTATTCTAAATTCACCCATTTGCAAGTCGAGTTTATCCTTTTGCAAATCGACTTTGCCCATCCACAAAGCAAGTTCAACCTTTTTGCAAATCAACTCCACCCATTTGCATTCTGTGAACTGTTTTCATAAGCTTTTGTAATAAAAATAAAATCATATGCAAATTTATTGTTAAGAAATTCAGATTTTTATTGATTGTGATACAAAGATATACATGAAATACTTTAAATTCCTCATGCACTGACAGGTTTCTTTTTTCTATTAGTTCCTCAATTTTGTTTAATATCTCTGCACTTAATTTAACATTCCTTTTACCATCACATTTTTTTTTCTATCAACACCCCTCTATTTTTGTTGAATGATTTATAATGGACTTTGCAGTGTTTTTATTAATACCTGTGATTTCAGCTAATTCGTTGAATATTTTATCATCATCATAACATTTTATTAGAATGTTTTTTTAATCTAAACTGATATGATCAAATGCAAGTGGGTGATCACATTGAACAACAGGTCTCCTTGACCTGATCTCGATGATTCTGTTGACACCAGACTTCCAGAACTTGACTCAATATATGATGTCGTCATTGTAACCATTTCTAGATTAATTAATTTATGGATCTGAAAGTATTCAGAATTTATTACAAAAATGTCTTAATCGAATAAATGTAAATCACTAACTCCAATTATTACAAAGGTAAAGTGATAATAGTACACTTACCTTGCATGAATTCTTACAATTTAAAGAATAATTTTCTTAGAATTGTATTGAGGTTTGAACAAAATACAGTGTACCTACATGAAGACTTTTATTACAGTAGATCACTGATTGTTCAGCAAATAATTTTGATAAACTGTGGTTAATTTATTTTTGAGTGTATTTTTTTAAATATTTTTCATTAATTTTTATTTCAGAAATTGAAAAATGATAATCTGGAGGAAGAATTTTGTATAAAAATTTATTTTGCATACAGGTGAATTTGATTTGCATATGGGTGAACTTGATTTGCAAACGAGTGACGTTGAATAAATATAGATAAAAGCTCAGTCTTTTTAGGCAGAAATGTTTAATAAATAACTATAAACAACTGAGTTCTTCTGCTTCTAATAACACAAGAAATCACAACAAGCACTTGAAGCAGGATAAATACACTATTTTATTATTAGATATATATGTTACCAGCAAAGTATGAAATGCAGGCATTGTACAAAATGTCTAGGCAACTTATAGAATGCCTGGCGTGGCATTGTATAGAATGCCTAGGCAATATATAGAATGCCTGGCATTTTAAGGCAAAGTATGAAACGATTAATATTATATATACTTTGCCTAGGCATTCTATATAATGCCTAGGCATTATATAGAATGACTGATGCTATTTTGGCAAAATATTAAAAGTCATGAAATCAATGATAAAATACACGAAAGATGTTAAATTAATACTTATTTATGAAAATTTAAAGGAACATTAAAAATGTCAATAATTTTGTCAAACAGGGTGCAAATTATAACATATAGCTTATATGTATAAATAAAATAAGCAATGTTTATAAATAAATATGCAATTTTTAATCCTTTCACTGCTAAGGACGCATAAATACCTAGCTAAAGCGTGTCCCAATTAAACGGAATCCACTGTATATATATTCTTAGTGATAATATATTAAGTTATTATTTCTATATATTATGTATAAATTAATTTCTTTAAATATTGTTTAGATAGTACTAAGCATATCAACTTTTTCTTAATAAATCAAAAGTTACAAAAAATTAGTGTATAAATATTTACTTCACAAATATAATAATGATAAATAATAGAAATTTTAAAAATTTAAGCCTTATTAAATTTAATATTCAATAGTTAATATATTTAAATACATAGAATCTTGATTATACAAAACTCAAATTACAGTGAATGATCAGTTAACGAACTGTTCGGATAATGAACACTTCACAGAACAAACTCTGGGACTTGAGAATGACAGGTTGACCAGATGGCTGCATAGTAAAGCTGTGACCAAAGCGATTATAGATTAAGCGAGGAAACTGAACGCTGTTACGTGTTGCTGAGTTAAGCGCCTCCTGGACGTCGGGTTGCGAATTAAAATGTCTCAGAAGAAGCTGTGTTACAGGGGCAAACAGTAAGCATTTGCCCCTGTAACAACGCTTCGTCTCATATATACACACATTTTGACGTACATTCATAAAAATATTTATGTATCAAATTTTCCAAAATTTTATCAATTTACATAATCATAAATTTCATGATATTCCATATCAATTACACAATATTTCTTCATATCAATATAAATTTATATTGTGAAGAACTATATTCCTTAAAATTTACACACATCATACGCATGCAACATAAAATATTAAAATTTATCATAATAATCATAGATACAAATATTCGTGAAAATCAATACAATATTTATTAACATATACATAACCAAAAACATAATACATAGAATTTATTTTTTAAGTGCTGCTTCACTATTCCTCTTTAATTTATCTCTGTAGCCTTTTAAATCAAAAGTTTTGCTCTCTATTATTCTGTTTAATTCTCTTATGTGAATTTTCAGGCATAATCTCGCTAACAGGTTTATGATTTTACTTTTCAAAATTTCTCTATGTTCATTGCATTTGTCTAGGAAATCCAATGGCACATGTATAAATGCTTGTTTTAAATGATACAAAACTTTAAAAAAATAAAGTACGTCTGCAAAAATTTTATCTGAAAGATGCACAAACTTAGAAACAGATTCTAATAAGCAAACTGATGGATATAATAATCCACCATTGCCAGAACTTAAAATGTTATCATATTGCTTAAAATAGATGAATAATGTATCCTCTCTCAGTTTTTTTTCCTGTCAACAAGAATATCCACACAATTAGAACATGTAATATCTTCCAATACTCTCTTTGCTATATATCCTGACAGGTATGCCACTCCAAATACAGAGCAGGTACGACTTAAGCACAGGTACGACTTGAGCAACCTTACCCTAAATGATACAAAACTTTAGAAAAATAAAGTACGTCTGCAAAAATTTTATCTGAAAGATGCACAAACTTAGAAACAGATTCTAATAAGCAAACTGATGGATATAATAATTCATCATTGCCAGAATTTAAAATGTTATCATATTGCTTAAAATAGATGAATAATGTATCCTCTTTCAGTTCTTTTTTCCTGTCAACAAGAATATCCACACAATTAGAACATGTAATAACTTCCAATACTCTCTTTGCTATATATCCTGACAGGTATTGCCAGAACATTTTGTTCTCCATAAGAAAATTTCTATATATGACTTTAAAAAAAATGTCATCAGATTCATCAGCTATAATATCTTGTTGTATATGTTTACTTATGTCATCACCATCACGACAATTTATCAAATGAATAATAAAATCATCTCTATCATTTTCACAATTTTGTGACTTGGAAAGTTGAACCCAAGAGTTCACACAAATGACACGAAAACTATTTTGCTAAGCTAACTAGAATATCCACACAATTAGAACATGTAATATCTTCCAATACTCTCTTTGCTATATATCCTAAATTTTCTTATGGAGAACATTTTGTTCTCCATAAGAAAATTTCTGTATATGACTTTGAAAAAAAATATCATCAGATTCATCAGCTATAATATCTTGTTGTATATGTTTATTTATGTCATCACCATCACGACAATTTATCAAATTAATAATAAAATCGTCTCCATCATTTTCACAATTTTGTGACTTGGAAAGTTGAACCCAAGAGTTCACACAAATGACACAAAAACTATTTTGCAATTCGTATGCTGTAGGATGAGTTCTGTGTCCTCCAGTACCTAGAAATAGAGAAATAATATATTTTTTAAAATTGTGTTTTCTCCTTTCTTTTACTATTTTTACAATAACCACCTTTTTTTAAACTTAAACTTATTTTATTTATAGTTTTTAACCAGAGATCATACTAATGGCTGGAAATTGCATATTTCAAAATTAAAAAGTTTTTATGTTCTGCAGACATTTTAAAATTGAAATTAAATTCTTTATACTTTTTTTTAAACTTAAACTTATTTTATTTATAGTTTTTAACCAGAGATCATACTAATGGTTGGAAATTGCATATTTCAAAATTAAAAAGCTTATATGTTTTGCAGACATTTTAAAATTGAAATTAAGTTCTTTATAGAAATAATAATAGTAATAAATTTGCAGTTAAAACTAATTCCCCAATCCTTAGTATGGTCTCTCATTAAAAAGATTTGTAAAATGTAATTAATTATTCTCAGTAATTTATACATGTTTCAAAATTTTTAAGATTTAGTTAACTATTTATCAAAACTAGACTTACTTTTTACTGATTGTTATATGATATAGAAAATTTTAAAGAAAATTAAATTTAAATAGTAAGTAGATATCTTATTATAATTAAATAACAATAGTTGGCAAGAGAATTTTTGAATGAATATTAGCAATAAAATAATAATTTCTCATTCAGGGCCAGACTTTTATGGCATTAAGAAATTAAAATGATGTTTTCAGACAAATGAGGTAGATGTTAATTTTTGCATCAATTGAAATTTGCATCAAATTCTATTGATGACAAAGACCTTCATTTTTACTGAACATTACTAGATAACTATAAATCAAATAAAAAGTTATTATTTACTTTAGTATTACACTTTAGAATTAAGTTTACATTAAAATTTATAGAAAGGAAATTTTAATATCTCTAAAAAATCTATACATGATTAAAATTTATATTCTTTTTAAAACAATTTCATATTTCTTATAATTTTAATTTTAAAGTATAATACTAAACTGTATATTAAATTTTTATTTAAATTGTATTTATATTCTGTGTCAGTAATAAATTGCTCTGCTATAATCAGCTTTATCTTATTAACTCACAAATTATTAATTGCACTTTTTTCAATGTATTTTTAGTAGTCTTCACTATTATGTAGTTAACTGATAGTAACAACATACCTCTTATGCAGCTAAAGAAATTCTCCAAGCAATCTTGATTCAACCTCTTTGTCATTAGATATTCAAACTTTTGCTGTTTTAATTCATCATACAACATACTTAATGATGTAAGGGTGAGCATCCATCCTTTGTGACACTTAACATATGGACAATGCCTACTATCCTGGATTTCATTATTTTTTCTGTTTTTAAATTTCCATGTTTTCATGTTATTTATTAGATTACTCCATAAATTAAGATGGGGCAAATTCTCATGCAATGAACAATGGAAGGGCTTTTCATAAAGAGGTTTTTTTTGTGCTACCATTTACAGAGTCAAACAAGTCATTTATCTGACCAACAAATTCTATTGTAAATTTAGCAGATGTACTCAGATCTCCAGTCTTCATATAAACATTCATTCCAGCTGCTACAGCATTGCTGAATATTTGTGCTGACAGACTGACTTTCATTGAATTTAGACATGTTGCATATATATGTTTATTTGTGAGTTTTGGCGCACATTGGCGTTGTTCTCTCTTATCTATATTGTAAAATTTTTCAATATGATTAAACAATATTATGCCATCAGGTGTATGTGTGTCATATTTTAACAAATTACATCTTAAGCTTTTCAACAAGTGTGGAGGATCATAAATACTATATATACGGATATTATTTCTCTCAAAAAATGGTTTATCTCATACAATATTCAGCTTTGAAAATAGACCACAATTATTTGGACCTTGGTCACAAACAAAATGGAATTGGAATAACAATAAAAGCTAAAGTTTGTCAATTGTATGAATGATTATTTCATATAAAAACTTTGTAGATAATTATTAAATATAATATTTTAAGAAAGTATATTGGTATTTAATATTAGGTAATTTTAATATTTAGTTTATATAATATAATAATTATTAATATAATACTTCAGTCAGGTTATCAATGTAACAATGGAACCTCTTGCAAACCTCTTGAAAACATTTTGTTCATATCAGTTAAAATGCAATATAAATTAACTATGGGAGTACATAATCAGAGTTCAGTGAGTTAGCAAAAAAGTAGTGAAATATTTTGGAATTAAATTGTAAAGTTAACAATTTTTTTAAATTTGACTAAATAATAATATCTTAGAATGGAAATTCATTGGTTGTTCTGATAGTGTACTGAGCAGTTCTGAATAAATTTTTATTTTAGCAAAATAGTCCAGAATTGTAATTCAGTTATTAATTAATAACTGGTGCCATCTTAGTCTACATTTTTTAAGTTAATTAAATGTACCATTTAAAATTTTAAATTCTTTTCTTAGAATATCATAGCAAATAAAACAAAGACTGTATGCAATTATATAATAGTCAAAATTTATAGTTTATTTTAAAAATATTCCTATAGAGCAGTGGTTCTTTAACTTTCCTAGACTGCGGAACCTCTTCAGAAATCACTTGCCCTTGCGGACCCCCAAGAATTAACTCAAAGTTTAAAAATTAGCATTAGAGAGTGAATGCTCTTGTCTTATAAGTTAGTATTTTTCTGAATCTTTGTGGAACACTGGGAGGGTCTCGTGATTACAGTTGAAGAACTGCTGCTATAGAGAATTTCCAATTAATGTATTGATCTTTGAGTATGAATTCTAGATAATTTTTATTATATTGCATATGCATCTTCAAGTGAGCTGAGATAAGTTAGCGTTCAAACATGCCACCTGCCATATCTAAAAACATCAGAGAATTAATCCTTCATCACAGAGAAAATGGGATATTCATAAAAGATATTGGAAATATACTTCAAATAATCCCAAAAACAATTTATAAATTATTAAAACAATTTCATGAGAGAGGAACCCTATTGCCTGAAACATCGCCTGGGCAATAGTCAGTCAGTGACTACTGTACTTGGCTTAGAGTCACTGCCGTGCCTCTTGATACAGAACTCAAACTACTAAACATTGGATTCTACTTTGAGCTATTAAAAAACTATTTAAATAGTAAGTGGAATCATATTTTATGTATTTTACAAAACTTAACAAAAAATAAATAAATAAATAGCTTAGACTAAATAAATCGTGAAAACCTGGAGATTATTTGATAATTTATTTCGAATTTTTTAAGTTAATTTTACGTCTAGAAACAAAGATATAGCCACACAGTTATAAAATCAAACACTAATTTGTAAAATAGGTAATTTAAAAAATATCTTAACATTGCAGAAGTCAGAGCAGTGTTATTTTTTGAATTATTTGTTTTACAGCTGGACAGAAGCAGAAAGGTGCAAATATATATTTTATTAAAGAAAAGTGCACTTATATAATCAATAAAAAACCTAGAATACGGTATGAACAGCAGAAAACGAGATAAGAGAAAATGTTTTTAGTTTAAAAGTCCTTTATCAAGAATAACAAGGCTAAAGAATACAAAAAAAAACAACTTTTGATTAAAAAAAACTTAATATTATGTATATTTAATCTGAAAACTTGAACGATAGAAACATACTCTCTTTCCTTCATATAAATTTAGGAACTAGTTAAAAATCGTATATCATATATTGAAAGTTGTATTTAAAAAAAAAAACTGCTATTAATCACTTTTCAGATAGTCTTTTCACTGTGTATCAAAACTTCATATTCAACTTTGCAATGCTCTATTGAGATTCTCTCTATAAATTTTTATGTTTATTGATTTATATTTTTTCTTCTATCATTCTTCTATTCTAAAATTGAAATTTTAATTAAGAAATATCCCGAGTATGATATCCCATTGTTTTAATCCAACACTATAAAATCATATTAATTGACTTTTTTAAAAAATCTCCCAACAAGACTAAAAACACATTTTTAAATAGAATTTTATATATTATTTAGCCATTAAACATTAAATGGAACTTAATAACGAATTGATTATCATCAAATGACAATTTCTATATAGTCGCTATATTGTGTTTTTGTTGACACAATAAAGGGGAAATTGACCAATTTTTTCTTTCTGATCCTAAAACTCATCATTTTAATATTTTCATATCATATTTTTTGTGCTTAAACTTACAAGGGTTTTGAATATATGACTATCAAAAACTTTGAAATAACAATCGGGTCATTATTTATAACTTTTTAAAGAAAAGTTACAATTAGTTTGTGCTTTGGATGATATTCACTTCAATAAGTAACAAAAATAAACTCTACTCATCCAATAAACTTCTTGTTCACTATACCATATATATTTGAATGGAAAAAATTATTAAATTCTATAAAAAATTAGAATTAAATAAAATCAGATATTTAGGTATCGTATATACCGACGGTGGCCAAGTTGCGGCTCGTGAGCCACATGCGACTCTTTGGTACCTTTTAATGTGGCTCCATATCATGAAAGTCAAGAATTAATATAGGGTAATCTCTTTTAATTAAGACAGATGTAGAAGTTGTCCATATAAAATAAATCCATTTTCTATTAAATGTTTGGGATAGTTTAACAGTCTTTCTAAGCCCTTCATATACAATTAGCATTAAACATATAATGAATTATTTATTGTTTTTTTCATCGTCATTTTTCTATAATTTCCTTACTCTTGTAAGGTAGGTATAGACCTACCATATAGCTGTGAAGCATTGAAGCAATTCATCCCTCCTCTGTTTATAGGGCCTATGTTATGCTGTAGGTTTTAAACTTTCTTCGAACCAAAGACTTCTGCTTGGATCCTAATATATGTTCTTATCATTTAATTTATGAAAACAAATTATAAATACAAAAAATTTAAATTCGGCATCTATCCTGAAGCAAAAATTGCCACCTTTCCCGTTTATCAGGGCGAGATGCAACTTTTAATCACATGATTTAAAATGGCTAAATTAGAACGACATGAAAAGCAAAGTATTCTTTAAAGTATCCACTACACATTAAATATATTAATTTTTACTACGGTTAATAATAATACTTCCAAAAATGACTGTATAATTTTTGATGAAAATTTCAACATTCACTGGGAACTTTCCGATTTCCAATGCGAATAATTGATTATCTGATAATAGCCATCTTCTATATTTTTGGCGGGCTTATGGGAGGTTATAATAAACCACTTTTTATCTGCCACCTGTTTAAATACAAACGAACTAGAGAAAAATAAGCTACTTCTCCGATTCACTATAAATACATATAATAAAATACAAGAATTATTATTATTTTTGGACTAAGTTTCTTAAAAGTGATCTTTTTCTTGATAGAATTATATAATCTTGGTTATATTTAAAGACATCTTATTAATATCAAATTTCACGAAAATATGAATTATAATCAACATGAATCGCAAATGAAGTAAAGAATGAATATGAGCATTAGCCTAATAGTTTTTTCACATTCTTTAGTTGTAAAAATTTTTTATTTACGATGTAAAAAATTTAGCAGTTAGAATTATAAAATAGATTAGATTTCTCAAATCAATCAGTGTGAGTTTATATAAATCACAAACAATAAATATAATTATATATCTTTATAGTATATAAATGATTAACGTAGATTTTATAACAATTATATTCGATATTAATTATTATATAGGTATTGATTTTTATATAGAATGACAATATTTAATAATCACGACATCAGAACCATCAAATTATGAGTGTGTAATTTCCATTATTAAAAGTATAATATCTGTGTATTATGCACGAAAAGAATAATCTATTTCTCATTATTCGAATTTCAATCGTAAATTTTACAGCTTTTTGCTACTGGCTTATAAATGTAAACTATTATATAGTTATTTTCACTTAAACATATTGTTGTATATCTGGGAAATTTTTAGAATTTATTGTTTTATAATTTTTCTTCATTTGATATGAATTATATTGCTTTTCCATTTAAACAAAAAAAAAAATCGATATAAAAAAATATTTTTTGTTTCTCTAGATTAGTTAGCAATACAACTAAAATATAGTAAAAGTGAAGTATTGCATTGTCACTCACTTAACTTGCATATTTTAAAAATTTATAAAAATTTAGAGATTATATTTTATCAATAAACTACAGTTTTTCATCAACTAACTTGTGTTAGGCCTCAGATCCTAATATTTTGATAATGGTGATAATCAATGGGTCAGAATCAAGTTTGAATGACTATACCTCTAACATAAAACTATAGGCGAAGCACTCAAAAGCAAAAACAGATATTTTCCGCGATCATCGCGGCACAGAAAAAATTTTCTATATTTTCCACAAAATGAAAAAATTTTTACAAATTGTTAACTTTGTAAAATCATCGTACTTTGTTAGACGATCGCTGATGTCTCAGTCGTTATTTTTTCCGTTTCTTATCTGGTGTCAATTACTCCTGTTCGTCCTTCAGTTCTTTATGAATCCAATAAATTATAAATCTCGATAAACCTGTTAATTCGGTAGTTAATTCCATCAAATCATTCCAGTTGCATTTCTGGATGGAGATTCACCAATCTGCCGTAACCATTATGCACAATTCGCTTCGTCTGGACATGAAGCTGGTTTCCTCTAATGCAAATTATGAATACATTGTATTATACTTATGTTTAGATCAACGGTGGGCAAACCGCGGTCTGCGGGCCACATGCGGCCCTCGGAACTACTTTGCGGCCCTCGAACCTAATAGTCATTATGCCAAAAATTTATCGATAAATAAAATGAATACAAAAAAATATTAAATCTGTTCCATATCTTAGCAGTATAATTTAGTATGTAATTTTTAAAAAATTGGGCGATTCTGTATTTGGCGGCGGCCACTTATAGAACCCATCACAGGCTGGCCAACACCCATGATGGGGTCAACTGGATGGTCGAAGGATAGGGTTCAACGGATCGGGCCCTGAGCCCTCCTGAAAAACTGGATGTGCGGGATCCGGATTCCACATCTCTAGGGTGGTAAGCCACATCTTTACCACCCGGCCATCCGGCCGACAATATGACAGAGTAACAAGCAATTAATTTAATCCCACTCTTGACGACTGATGCGGTAGTCGGCGTTGTAGAATATGCGGAAAATGATCAGCTGATTATGACACAGTGACATAACAAGGATTTTCTTTTGGGTGGGCCAAAGGTGGGCCACACCGATGTGAAAGAACATTCTCCCGTATGCGCTTTATTAAATCGTATTTACGTAACAGAATGCTTGATAATCGGTTAAGCAATTTAGAAATCATGTTTATCGAGAGAAAAATTGCAAAAGCTCTCGATTTGGACAAAGTAATCGATTGTTTTGCATCATTAAATAAAAATCACCACATAATTTTGTATTGAGCTAATATCAAATAAATACACTCAGCCCTCGATTTACACGGTAGATACGTTCTGGAAAAATCGTGCCAACCGAAACCGTGTAAAACGAGTCGCAGAATTCATACAAAATAGAAGGATATGTTCAATTAAACTGTAAACAGTGTAAATCGATCTAAAGAAGATAATGAAAAGTCGAGGATATGTTCTTTATAACCGTGTAAAATGAGATAAGGATTAAAGGAAAAAAAGGGGATTGGTTCATTAATTTTTAGAGACAATTTAATGCTTATACTTTTTCAA
>AYEL01087472.1:0-14256 GCA_000484575.1 Olivierus martensii | reverse complement strand
ATTTTTATCAATTTTTGGTTCCACCTATATTTGTGAACAATCGTTTTCAATTATGAACATTAACAAACATTCCTTAAGATCACGCCTCACGGATGAGCATCTTGAAGCAGTATTACGAATAAGCACAACAAAATTTAATCCAGATTACATTCTTTTGTCATTTTTTCATAAACAATTACATAAAAGTCATTAATTTATAATTTCTTAAATAAATAAGTTTATATGTTGTATTCTCTTTTTAATTATTAAATAAATAATGTTTACATATTATATTTTCTTTTTTAATTATTAAAGAATAAAAAAACATGTGTAACATAGTAAGTGCGGCCCTCGGTTACATTTCAACGGTCCGATGTGGCCCTTACTCTCAAAAGTTTGCTCACCCCTGCTCTAATGGATTCCGAAATAGACGCCATTACGAATCAAGTTATCGTCTGCTGGAATTGTCGAACGCTGCTTTGAAATCTCGTTAACAGATGAAATTGCGATTAAAAAACGTTTTTTTACTTAAATTACATAAACGATATTATCATTACTAGATTAATATTCTTTAAAATTACATATTAGCAATAGAGTGAAGTAAACTTGCGTTTAACTAAATTTAAAAGATGTATTATTTCTTTATTTCTGTTGAATATAGCCTAAGAACTTATGACGTCAGTCTCAACATAAAATGAAACAGCCTATAGTTTTGATGTTTCCCCTTGAAAGAATACGGCCCCCACAGTTTGGAAAACGCTCATTTATTTTAAGATGAAATTTTTTTAGAATTTTCTCAAATATATAGCAATTCACAGCAGTATCTATTGTACATATAATTTAAATGTTTATTTTTGTAAGCTTATTTTCTTATTTACCACATAATAATAATTGGTATTTCCAATTTTATTACGCATTACTATCGTCACTAGTAACAGCTAGCTAAAAACAATCCATAATTTATGATTTCTATTTAAACAATGTCTACTTACAGCGAGCATCCCTCATTTTTAAATAATTACCAATAAGTTATTTAAAAGTTTTTATAATTCATACAACAATTCAATTACAGCAAATTATAATTGATTTTACTTTACATATATTTTAAGATACTACATTATATTAAAAATTAAAGGCATTTGATGAGTAGGATTTACAAGATCACCATGCTCCCGGTATTCCAAAGATTATCTTTCTTTTCTATAATGAAATTTGATAGAGATGTGCTGACGTTAAAGGAAAATTCTATATCGCATTTTTTAAATTCCGAAATCTGTAATTATTTAAAAATTTCAAGCAAACGTCTGATATTTTTTTGAACGCATTAATAAATTTTTTATGAAATTTAATTGAAAAGTTGTGCGGTTTAAGACGAACTTGATGTGATTAACTGATGGCATTAGCTAATTCTACAGATTTAATTCTCTATCAACTCTAATTTCAATTATTTAATAAGCAATTTCGAAAGAATTAATCGTCTACTTTTCAAACGTGTACTTTATTTTGGAATGATTACAAGACAAAGGATTAAAATATGTCATCAAAATCGTTTTCAATGCCATAACATTAGAAAATTGTAGAAGTTATCTCCAATGTTGAATATCATAAAAATAATTATGGATCTAGTAAATAGTTCTATAGTTATTACAAAGAAATTTCTGAAAATTAAATGTCCCTCATTTTTAAATAGATAAATCTACAAGATTAATTAAACTCATTTCAACGCAGCGATTTAGGATATTAATGACAAAAATTTGCCATTAATATCCTCGTCCTGATAAAGCCATGACAACTTTATTCATAGTTTTATCTTAAAACTGTGATAGAAATTCATAAAATTTCTATCACAATTTTCCACGGTTTAAAAATTATTAGAGAACAACATTTTGAAGTTTAAACAACCGCCATTTTTAAATAATTACAGATAAAAGAATTGTTTGAGGTATCATCGAAATCATTTTCAAGATATGACTTCTTAACAAATTTCATAAAAATCCAATGAATAGTTCAGAATATATTAGGATAGTACCACAGACTTTAAACATTCACCATTTTTAAATAGTTGAAGCAAGATATTTAAATGATAAGTCATTGAGGTTATCGTTAATGGTAAAACATTAGTAAGATTCATGAAAATCATTCATTAGTTCAAAAATTATTAGAGAGAGGAGTGAATTATTTGATTTTTTTAATGACACTCATTCTATACATCTATATATAAATATTCATCTTTGATATTAGTATTATTATTATTGTCATATCTGTTTGCACCGTTCTGATCTGTACAGCTATCGAAGAGACCAAATATTATGAAGTTTTTCTTAAAAAAATTGGTATAAATTAAAAAAAAGACTATCTAAAATAAGCTAATTTTTTTTTTTCCCATTCGAATCGCCTTAGGTACATTTCAATTTTTATACGGCCCGCTTCATCCTGAAGATTGTTAATCCGGCCTTCGGCAGAAAATAATTGCCCACCCCTGTTTTACAGAGAACTCAAAGTAGAGGATCGGAACAGCAGATGGACATGTTTTCTATATAGTATTGTACGTATATAGTATGTATATTATACTGTAAAATATACAGTTTTTAGAAATGTTAAATTTGAATGTAAAATATAAATGTACTGTATTTTATATTAAATTTAATAAATTCGGAGTTCATTTTCATTTCTATACCACACGTAGTATTTGTACATATATGGTATGTTTACTACACTGTAAAATATACAGGTTTTTAGAAATTATAAGTTTGGATGCTAAATATAAATGTACTGAATTTTATTAAATTTAATAAATTCAGAGTTCATTTTCATTTCTATACTATACGTGTTTTTGATAAACCTCCAACCCCGATTAGCCGCCAAAATCGTCCCCAAACAGATGGTTGCGTCTTATTGAGGTTTGATTGTATATAAATTTTATGCATTTATGACTTATTAAACTTTTTAAATTTTTTAAAATTTCCTAACCTACATGCCTCATATGTAATTTTCCACAGTAGGCCATAAATATCCAAAAATTCCCATTTAACTATTGATGGCAAACTCATGAATAATCAAATCTACTAATGTGGAGGACTAACTGTATTCCTAGCAGAATTTTAACTATATCCTTTTTTATTTTATCATCTAATATTAACAACTTCAAAACTTCAGAGAGATTAAGTTACAACTTTGTTAACAATGCCATGCTTTTATATAAACACTTTAGGGTTAAGATTGCACTTAAGAATTATGTTAAATATAGGAATGTGGAAAACAATAATCATATCATTTTATATAAACAAATGAAAATCTTAGATAACAGTGTGACATGATATCATAAATATCACAACATTTTCTTCACAATAATACTTGTGATGAGCTTTATCCTAATTTATTGAGCCAATAAAATTTTTAGAATAAACTATTATTTAACTGTAAGTGTATGAAATATACTATATTGTTACCTTATTTAATAATACATTATATACCATATTTTCAGTTTGTAAATCACATTCAGTAATATTGCCATCTATTTGAAAATTTACTTAATTTTCATATAGATGGTATTTTATTATTTTATTTTTGTTTTTATATTTATGATGATGATGATTATAAATGCTCATAAATAAGAAGTAAAATTAAACAGTATATATTAAATTTTTTTGTAACAAATATTATAACCATTATAATAATATTTAATTATATTTGTTTCATAATATTTTTTCATAATTTTGTTTCATAATATTTGTTATAAAAAAAATTATAGTATTGCCAATATATTTCCAGTAAAATCAATTTTATTAGAAATATATTGGCAAAATGTATCATTATATTATGTTTTTCTGTATTTTATATTTCTTTTAATTAGATATAGATAGTCCTCATTTTATGATGGGGGTTCAGTGTCAAAAATTTCAAACTATGCTATTGTAAGTTTGAAATGGTCAGAAGTTGAAAATGTCCAAAATTTATGAATTTTTCACCACTAATCCTTACCAAGATATTATATATTATCTTAATAAACATAAAAAACATAAAACTACAAGAATCAGACACAAAAAAGGATGCTTTCCATATTTCTGATCATTGGATCAGAGAATTGAACCTAGGTCAGTTGCATTGATCAATAGCAGAATTTATCAGTGATATCACCATAGTAGACAAGGGTTGGTCATAAGTCAATGATCACTTGTACTATATATAAAAATTATATTTGTCATATTATCAATGCAGTTTTAAGGCTCTATGACAGAACCATCTTCTAGCCAAATAAAGTAGTATATTATTTTGTGTTTTATAATTATAATTATGCAGTTAATTACAAAATACAAAATGAAATTAATTTTATACATTATTTTTTATTTTACTTATTCAATATTATTTAATATAATATTTTTATCAATCATAAATAACTTCATTTTATATTTTCCATTATCATATTTTAGAAAAGAATTAAAAATCAAAATAATACATTCAGATAATGAAGGAATTAAATAAATACTGTATTTACTGTATATTGAATTAAATTTTTAATTAATTTTAGTTGTGCAAAAACTAAAATTAATTAAAAATTTAAACTCAATAAATTACAATTTGGTTTTGTAATATTATCTTAGCATTTTTGTCAGACTGTTTAATTATTTTTTAAATTGTTACACATAGTACATTGTTAATCCATAGTATGCTAAGTTTTGCTAATTAATATCCATTGATTTTAGTATTAGAAGATGTTGATATGGTTGTTATAAGATGTTGTTGTTTGCATTTCAATTACAGCATGGTTCCCATTAATTTTTTGGAAAATGACAATGGATAATTCTACTCTGCTTACTGTCCTCAATATTCCTGTAATGTTTCATCAAAATTTGAGGAAGTAGTTTCACTTTAGAAATATAGTGTTCTTAAATGTTGTTCATTTTTCAAAATGAAATATCAAATTATAACTGAGAAAAAGCACTCTTTGCAGTTGAGAATACTCCTAAAAATTTTTTTTTATTTTTATAGCTAATGTTTTCAATAATTTATACTATCTTCAGGCTACAAATATTCGAACACATTTCAAACTTTTTAACAGCTTAAACATTGAATCAAAACAAAACGTTACTATGGTTACATATTCCTGAGCAATACCTTATTATAACTTTATATACTGATTTACAAAGTAACAAATTATTATAGAAAGCAAAAAATAAAAACAAAAATAAAACATAAAACATTGCTTGATGCCTCTACTGCATAGTTCCATGCTGTAGGTAGCTCCATAGCTGGTCAGTCATTTAACAGTTTCTCATTTCTCTCAATAGAGCCATAGTCATCTTCCCCTTGGCTATGTCTTTTTTGTGCTCATCTAACTTCTGGGACAGGGTTTGAGTGGTTACCCGTATATATGATGCTGGTTGTTGTATCCTTAAGTCTACCACTGGTATTTTGAAGTCTACCACTGGTATTTTGAGTAATAATTTAAAAATATTACTCAGCTATAAATTTTGATATGAATTATATTTGATTTGAAAAATGAAATATCATTTTATGAAATATCATTCATATCAAATTTCTCATCAAATGCATATTAAACAAAATAAAATCAAAATTTATAGCTGAGTAATATTTTTAAATTATTTGTTTTTTTATGAATTTTTACTATAAATTTTTCAGTAAGACTGTTAATTTTTCTAATTCTTAAATTTAATTTTTAGTGGATGAAAAAGTTATAGAAATCAATTCTTGAAATTAAATGCAAAAAATATTTTTATGATTTATATAAATAACTAGCTTGTATTTTTTTGATGTTCATTAGTGATTTATAATTTGTCAAACATACAAATTATGAATTAACATACAAACATCACAGCTTTAATATTTGAATATAATTGATTTTTAGGCTCGAGAAAATAGGCATGCAATGGCAAAAGCTTTATATTCAAGGAGTTTTGCCTGGATTGTAAATTATATTAATACGTGTACTAATCCTGGTCAAGACAGTGAACGTTTCCTAGGGGTGCTGGACATCTTTGGTTTTGAAAATTTTGATGTAAGTAACTTTATTTAAATAAAAATTCTCTATTATGAAAATAATAACTTTTATTCCTAATTAAATAACAAAACTTCTCTATATATTAAATGTAATTTAATTTGAAAATACTTAGTATAGATTGTTCTCTGGTTATAAATGTAATATGTTCCTGAAAGTTTTTTAAATGGAAAAGTTTATAATTCAAAATTTACTCTTATAGTCAAACACACTGCATATATTGTTTTATGTAAAACTGTTATTGACTGAATTAATTAGTAATATTTGATTCTCTGAAATATATATAGTATTATAAGGGAAGATTCTGAAAGAATATCTTTATATGCTATGTCAGATGGAGTAGGTTTCAAATTTGACTGTGGAAAAAATTTAAATGGTCCACATATTGATAGTTCTTTTGATACTAATACTTAAAATAAAACCTTTATTACAATTAAGTAATAATATTAATCATTTACAATTTTCTGCTTTACATATTTATTTATAATAATTGTTAATTTATATATTATAAGTAAGATATAAGAATACAAAATAAACTAAAAACTTAAAATCCTAACTGCTCTCGACGGTGATAGTTAAGATATAAGAATATTATCATGAATTTAAAAAGTACAGATAGTCCTCAATTTATAACCTTCTCAGCTTATGACTATTTGTACTTACAATGTTGAATGTTTTTCTTTATATATTAAGTATTATTAGCCTTAATATTTTGAAATAAAAGATTTATGGTCCAAATTCTCTTTTATTTTGATTTTCTGATAAATTCTTTTTCCTCTAAATTTACAATGAGTATAAAGTTTTAATTACATATTTATGTAAATTATATTTCTCTAAACAGACTAGAACAATAACCAGACAAGAGGAGGTTGCACTCATTTCATTCATAGAAACTGAAGAGTGCAAAATGTTTAAAAATATTTTAAAATTTTTATAGCTTTTAGTTGTTAAGAATATATATTTTGTGCCACTTAGAATTGAACTCTCTGAGCCAGCAATTTTCAACAATTTTTTAACTTACAGAACACTGAAGAAGGTGCTAAAATTGTTAAGGCATACCTTTAAATTTTTAAGAAATGAAAAAATAACACAGTTATTAGAATTTTAATTATTGAGCCTTTGATTTTTTTAAAAAATAACATTGATCATGGATTTTTAAATTTTACGATAAATTTTTTATTATAAATTTTTTAATTATTAAACTGTTATTGTTTTCATTCTTATCAGCCTTTTATGAAAAATATACAGTATTTTTACAATTTACTTCAACAATATTTTTTGTTCCTCAATTTTCTCACTTCTTTTTGTTTTTTTTCAAAAATTTGAAAATGGCATATTCATTTATGTAAAAGTTTATAATTAGATAAACACCTATATCAAAAAAAGTTAATTGTATTTGAAATTTATAAAAAAATTTATATTGAATTAAAAGAAATAGACTGATATTGTAAAGTACCTATATACGATGATTCAGTATTAGACAAAATAATTTAAATTTCTTAATTATTTTATTAAATAAATAATTATATAAGTTATAGTATGTAAATATACAAAAGTAAATTAGCCTTGGAAATTTATCATTTGCTTATTCCAATTTAAAACATTAAAATACAGATGCTCTTATGTTACAAACATAATTCATTTATAAATTATTTCATAATTCAAGATGTCCTTTTACAACTGAATGCAGAGATACAAAACCTATTGTATATAGAAGCTCTTTGAATATTATAAGCATTTGTACTTAGGTGCACGAAGTTTCATAAAATTTCAAAAACTCTTCAAGAATTTTAAACATTATGATAGCAGAATGTTCCAGCAACCAATATAATGTAAAATTATACAGTTAGGTAATATATTACAGCATTATTTCAAGATGAGGACATTATATCAAAAAAACCCTCTCTTTATAATTGGAAAAATTCAAATTTGTGAAATAAGATGCTTCTCTTTGGTCCAGTTTGTGAAATATTTTACAAAACACATTATATAAAGTTATTTCAATATTTTTGGAGTTAAATAACTGCAGTAGCCAAGTTATGAACAAATTTATGTACAAATTAAGTTTATAATTTGAGAAGTATGTATGCATATATTAGGTAGCATGCATATGTTTTGAAATTTGGTCTCTAGCCAGGTGGTCATTTTAACAGGTTTCACTGTATTTTCTTTATGAAGTTAATTAAAGGTTCTCTCTAGCCAGGTGGTCACTGTATCAAGGTGGTCATTTTAATAGGTTTCACTGTATTTTCTTTATGAAGTTAATTAAATGCTATATATTAAGTTTCTTAAGTTAGTTAATCACTGCTTTAGAATTAATGACATTATTATTTGAACAATTAGAAGCTTAATTCAGATATTTAAATATAAATATTATGCTTATAACATGAGGATTTTTAGTAGAAACTTTACTGTTTTGAAATATGGTAATAACACATTAAATAGCTGTATAATTTTATATATTTATTCTAGACAATTTCATTATAATAATAATAAGAATTCTTTTGCAGTTTTTTAAATTTTTAGAAAAATAATAATATACAATACATATGAGTAAAAGTTCATATTTTATTATCTGATTTTAATAAATAAATTTTTGTTATATTTATTTTTTCTAATAATTTTTATATATAGATGTGAACTACAGTATATTATACATTATACTTTTGTTTTACTATTTTTGTCTATGTAAATTGCTGGCATGGACAAAATTTATGTTTCCTGTTTTTGTAAAGAATAAACATTGTTTATTGCTATATCATAGTTCTTTCTAAACATTTATTGAATAGTCTGAATTTTAATGATTAGGAAAGCTAATTTTTATAACATTGGACCCATGAAAAATTGTGTTCTGAGTTATGATGGATTTGAATTGTGATCAAAATTTTGAGCATATCCTCATTATATGTTAGGGATCTGTGTATTTATATATTTTTTAAAATAAAAATTAATTAAATTCTTTTTTACATCTAAAGTATTTATGGAAAAATTACAAAAAATCATTTTATATTAAAAAAAAAGTCATATTTTCAATAATTTAAAATAATTTTTTAATATGTTGTTTATTGATCAAAGTGTTTTATAATAAAATATTAACTAATGAAAAGTAACAATCTTTTATGGTTCCTATAGATCTGTTGGTTTCTAGCCCGGAAACGGAAATGCGAATGACAGGTATTAGGCCTACAAATGGTCAACAAAGTGCGTGCGACGTAAGGACGGCAAACAGAGGCAGTTCAGTGTGTTTGGACTAAGATAACATTGAATAAAATCAACAGTTTCTTTATTGATCAAAGAGGAAAGATTTTTTTTTTATTTTTCAAATTTTACACTTTAATTCAGACACAGAAACAAGAGAGATATCTTTAAATCACTTAGATGTTTCACAAAGGAGGAGAATTCACTTCGGTCCTGTTATCTGATCAAAGTTGTTAGTCCCTTTTTATACAGTCTTTAGTTCATAAAATTGGCGACGACAAAATATGAACACTCAGTCGGCAGTTATTAGGAAGAGGCTCCTGAAAGAAATTTTGACTGGATATTGTGGTTCGACGTTTTCCTGTCTTACCCTTGTGATACAGCAAATTGTGATGAGGATAATCGGCTCAACAGAGAGATTCCTATCTGTACTCGAGACGTTCTCGTAGTTTGGTTAGAGGATCTTCTCAAATCATAACCATAAATAATCTTCTGCTAGAATGGCCACTCAAACATTTTCTTCTAAAATTCGTGCGGAGCGGAGAACAAGTAGGGGGGAGAGGCTAGATGGTGTCCGTGCAAATGGAGAAACCAGCTGACAAGACAGAATCGACAATTTAGAACCAAGAGCTTTGGACAAAGAGCCTCGAACTCAATTGACCTTGTCCTTTTATAATTTTGGCCCCTTTTCTCACCTTTCTCAGGGATATTTATTACTTTATCTTACATAACTTACAGATGGTTCAAGTATCATTCTTTGAAACGACACCTGAATAAACCATCTTAAATTTATTACTCCAAAGAACAATATTGACATTTAATACATCTTGTTCTTTTGTTGCATCAATGCATTCCTCAACCTGTCTCCACTCGAGGGAAGGGAATCCTGACTACCACAGATCTCTCCATTTTCATATTATATATTCAATTTGAATAAGCTTTAAAATTCCACCAGCTCACTGGAAAACTCTCATAAATTATATAAAAATTATCTTTTTGGAGAGGAAAAATTTTTGAGTTTTAATAGATATGTTAGATTAAAAACTGTTGTTATAAGATCTATGAGAATTTGCATGTTCACAACATGATGCTTTGTTCTCAAGATTCATCTTAAATAGGTACTTTATTTATTAATCTATAAATATTTAAATATATTAAAGCAATAATTTTTATATATTTTTTAAACAGATCTTGATCAATTAAATCACATATTAAGTATATTAGGTTCACCATCACAAGAAGATCTTAATTGTATTATTAATGAAAAAGTAAGTTATTAAATATAATAATTATAAGTTTTTTCAAATGGCTATTGAAGAATTTAAATTGAACTTATTGTAAGTTTTACTTTACATTTTAATTATATTGTAATTGATTTTTATCACATTTTGAAAGGCTTTTTGTATTCACTCTATGAAATGTAATTAACTTTATCAAGGTTTATCACATCTCACAAAGTATTGATAAGATTAATAATATGTAAATTAAAATGTTTAGCAAAAATAAGTTAATAGTTGTGCATAAAAAATTCAAAATTAATTTGTTGGACTTTCAATAAAGTAATGTACAAATATAGAATAATTCATATTTGATTACAGACAGCAACTTATCAATATATCCTACAAAAATTTATTTTTAATACTTAAATACAGTATTAAGTATTTTGCTTTTCAATATTTTTTACTATACGAGCTATTTTTCTATACTCAGTTATTCAGCGATTTACTCTCCTATAAAGATCATGTTAACGTTCTCTTGATCTGATATCTGATTATGTACAACTATGCAGTTAAATGCACTCACTCACTTTGGAGGACCCACTCTCCCAGCTCTGAAAACCTTTATTTGTGTATTTAAAAATTTATTTATCACTTTTAATTATTTTAATTGGACAAATAAAACAAATATATTGGAATAAAATATTTATTTCTCTATTTTGGAAAACCAAACAAATATATTGAAATAAAATATTTATTTTTCTATTTTAGAAAATCTAAATTAGAAAAAACAACAGATTAATTATAAACTCATAAGTTACAGGAAAATGCTGGTTGATTAAAAAAAAATTACAGTGGTACCTCGGTATACGTCTGCTTCGAAATAAGTCCAACTTGGTATACGTCCTGTTTGGATGCGAAAAATTTTGCTTGGAATACGACTGATTTGCGTGCTAGAACTTGTATGAATCTGTTGTGTTTTCTCTTAAAAAACACATTCTTTATATAAAAATTATAACAAGTTGTAATAGCATTATCTGTAATGACCGGACAATGTCGTATTTCCAAAACATCCCGAGGAGAAGGCAGAAGTTCATTATCTGTAATGACCAGACAATGTCGTATTTCCGAAACATCCTGAGGAGAAGGCAGAAGTTCAGTTCTTTTGGACAGATTTTTAGTAAAAGTCAAACCTGGTGAGCCTCAACAATCCAAGTAGGGAAAAGAGACAGAAAATAAAAAAAACAGCAGAATTTTGGATTCCTAAAGTTTTATTGGAAGCAGATTCTTCTTCCAAACAATAACATCTCCTCCTATCTTCTCAACACCATCCTAGTAGGCATTTGACTCTTCTCAGCTAGGTAGTGAGGTTAAATTTTCATTTATTTCTGCTACTGTAATTGCTTTTGTAGTTATGTATTTTAGTATTAAGCAGTATTTAAATTATTTTATACAATCCCATCAATGTATAATATGCCAATAACTATAGGATTTTTTCATGGGAATGGATTAATCCTTTTCCCTTTATTTCTTTTGGGAAAAATTTGTTTATCTATATTATATTAAGATAAGATGTCTCTACTGCTAATAGTGCATTAAAATGTGATTATACAATTATCTCAAAATAATTTTTTTGATTGAATTTATTTAAATTTAACTATGTTCTTTAGAACTTATTAATAAAATGACAATTATAATTGTTCTTATGCTAATGATAAAAGCTATGAAAATTTTATATATATTAATTTTATAATGAATTATATACAACAAATGAATTATATACAACAATTATGACCACTCATACTTATGATGATGATGATGTCTTTGTCAATCAATTGACAAAAGGTTTGAGTCCTTGAATAATGAACTCAAACCTTTCGTCTGATAAACAAAAAGCATTATTTTTATATTTAGTTCTTGTATTTTTTTATTTAATTTATTACCATTAGTGGAGAATGATGATAAATATTTATATTGGGCAATCCATAAGTTTTGGGCATTTCTCACTTATGACTGCTCTGACTTACATCCATGGAATTTGAACCAAACTTCATTATAAGTCAAGAATTTATTGTGTATATATAAATTGATTATTAACAAAATATTTATACATTACAGGTAGGCCTCAATTAGTGCGAGTTCAAATAGTTTGATTTCGATTAGTGCGACTTATAAAATTGATACCGTTTTTCAATTAGTGCGAGCAAATATTCGATTAATGCGAGCTGTAAGCATAGACCAGTCTTACTAACAAAGCTCCGCCTCCTTTTATGATGTCAATTCACAAATTACCATTAATTTTTGGTTAGTAAAACCGGACGAGGAGCAGTCCAAGAACAGTCACTTGGCTTTGAAGGGGTGAAACATCAGAAAGATGGGCTTTTTTTGCCATTAACTGTTTAACATTACTGTACTATTATTTAGCTTCGCTATTGTATACATACAATATAGTACAGAATTTTCTCTTTTAAAAAGTATCGAAATGGATAAAAGGAAGAACAGTTTTGACGATAAAACAGGAAACGAAAAAAAGAAGAGATTAGTGATTACGCTAGAGCAAAAAATGGATGTGATTAAGCGACATAAAAGCAGTGTTGCATTTCCACTTTCAATTTGTTCTTTTGGTTTCGATTTGGCAGTTGGTTTGATGATGGTATGAGACACAATTCCTGGTAAGTTATTAATTTAGATAATGAACAACAATGTAAAATATGAAAATAAATATTTCTTAAACAGTTAGTATTGAGTTAATATTGTGGTTATTCATCGTGAGGTTAGCTAATGGCTGGAATCTCACAAAGCAAGAACCAATTACCATATTTTACTTAGAGTTAATACTTCAAATAGTGCGAGAAATTCGTGGAACCAATTATTCGCACTAATCGAGGCCTACCTGTATTATATAAATTACTACTACTTTATTAGCATTTTAAAATATTAAAAAAAGATTTATATTTAAATCAATATTCTTTTGATAATTGAAAATGAATATATGGTAATTTTAGCCATAAATGTGTGAAATTCTTTTTCAAATAAATTTTGCTTCTAATGTGTATTTTCTAAATATTATTAGAACATTTTATAAATATATTTTATTTTGTTGAATGCATATATATTTTTGTTTTTATATATTATTTATAATAATGTTTTTATTAATAGACAAATAGTTTTGAGCAGCTCTGCATTAATTATACCAATGAAAAACTTCATAAATTTTTTAACCATTATGTATTTGCATTGGAACAAGAAATTGTAAGTATTTATATGATTGGATACTTATTTTATTAAAATAATATATACTCACATATAATATATACAATATTACAAACATTCTCTTTGTGATCAGTATTTCATTGTTATTTTTCAACATTTATGATCAAGTATTATCTAGTGTAATAAATATATATAAACAGTGTAAATTTAACAGAATCTTTTGAGTAAAGTTGAGATAATTAAATCAAGCTTTATTTACTCAAAAGGCTTTTCAGATCAAAATCCTTCTTTAATAATATATATTCAATAGAACAGTCAAACTTAGAAAAAGAACATAAGTTAAAAACTTAAAATTATACAGGAAAATTATGAAATGTTAAATAATGCAATATTTATGAGGAATGATTTTACAAAAATTATATCTAATTGTCTTACAAAAACAATATATAATTATACACTAATTATATCTAATTAATAAATTTTACACTAATATAGAGGGTGCCCAAGTTTCTGTGGACCAGGCATTTTTCTCGAAAACTATCGGTTATACATGAAAACTGTAAAACACGTGTCCTGTTACGTTTTCCTTCCAAATAAAAATCCGTCCTTAATATTTTTTTCTGCGCATCCTCT
>AYEL01087471.1:0-14076 GCA_000484575.1 Olivierus martensii | reverse complement strand
CATTGGAGAAAACAAAGTTGAAGCACGCGCTGCGCGAGAGGATGCGCAGAAAAAAATATTAATGACGGATAAATATTTGGAAGGAAAATGTAACAGGACACGTGTTTTACAGTTTTCGTGTATACGCGATAGTTTTCGAGAAAAATGCCTGGTCCACAGAAACGTGGGCACCCTGTATATCATTAATTGTTTTAATTAGTCACACAGGCTATAGGTACCAAATTAGTATCTCTTATGTTTACTTCTTCAGCTAAATTCTGTTCAAATATATTGTCTATTAACAATCCTTTTTATTTGCATAATTTATAATTCTAATATCCTCCTAAGAAACAGTAATGTTTTTATCATAAACCTATTTACTAAGAGCACTTAAAGTTTTTGCATAATGGATGTCTCTTTTATGCTCCTCTATCCCAGTGCACAGCCAGAAATTTGGTAAGGGAATGTAGTTAAAAAATTTAAGAAATATCGAATGTTGTTTGAATAAAACTGAAACTCAAAAATACACAAAATTATGTATTATATATTTTATTAAAAATTATTGGTTTATAGCAATTGTATCTATTGCATAAATAATAATTACACAAAATCACCAAACAAATGGATATTAGTAGCAGGGAATGCAGTTACTCCCTTGCACTCTTTTCTGGCAGCACCATTGCTCTATCCTATCCCTCATCTACCTATGGGTTATAACTATGTATGATAAAAAGGTATTGGTATTGTTATCTGTGAAAGGGATTTTATATATTCCATTCCTTTAATTCTAATGGTCCAGTTTACTTATCATTACATATAGTAGCAAATACATTTTTATTCCTAGTAGTCAGTATTTTAGCTCTAAAATCTTTTTCTATAGTATATATTTTTTAGTTATAGTAATTATAGATTTTACAGACAAAAAGGATTGTTAAAGAGAAGTGGAATATGTTTGAATAGAATTTAGCTGAAAAAGTTATAAACATAAAGAATACTAATTTGTTATCTACTGTTTGGAAGACTGTAATATATATCATTAATCATTTTAATTAATGTAGTATTTATTCATTAAGTATTGTTTTTGTAGAATAATTAGATCTCATTTTTGTTAAGTCATTAGAGTAGAGTGGGGCTAGTTGAGCAATGGGACAAGTTGGGCAATGTCTTTTTCTCAGAAACACAAACACATACAGGAACAAACATGCATAAACAAAGGATATTTTATAGAGAGGTGACCTATTTACCCCCTGTAGTTGAAGTCGCATGATCGAAACAAGCACACTTGCAAGTTGTCTTTGTTTCAACAGGCAAGTGAAAATTTTGTTCAATGCTAGATTTGGTCTGAGGAGACAAAAAAAATGCAGAAAAAATCAAAATAAGTGATTTTAATATTTGTTATTATTATATATTTTCATGCTATTATTCAAATTGTATATTTTTAAATAATATGTGAGTTATAAGGATATATTTTGAGCAACACGTGGATGGGGCTAGTTGGGACGCATGGCTCAACTTACCCCATATTAGTTGTTAAATAATGTAGTTTAATAAAATAATTGTAATAGTGATGATGATTCATAATTCATAATAATATATAGTATTACATAATTGTCATTAGTAATGATAATAAAAAATTGAATAAATTTGCCTTTCTTTTCTTTTAAATAACTGTTTTATTTTTGTTTAAAAATCTAATCAAAAATGTGACATTTGGTTGAATTAGGAAAATGTTTTAAATTAATATAAAGGTTATGATAACGTTAAATGTTAAAGTTATTCAATAATATAATTGCTTTTCATTGTTTTCGCGTTTATTTTCAGTTTTCAACATTGCTGCCCAACTTACCTCATGCGGTGGCTTAACTTACCCCACTGTTGGGGGTACGTTGAGCATCTTGGTCTGACTTTATTTGAGACATTATTTTTCGGTTGTAATCACATGTTTAATATTTTTCTGTTAATAATTAAGAATTCTGATGTCAAACATGCTATTTGGCTTGATTTTTATTTTCATACTGTAAGTAGGAAAATATTTATATGCCTTCAAACCAAAACATGCTCAACTAGCCCCCCTGCTCTACCCTACTCTTAAATACTGCATTTTATAAGTTTCCTGTATAATTTTAAGTTAAAGTTTTTAAATTTTAAATTTTTGTTCTTTTCCTAAGCTCAACTGCTCTATTGAATGTATGTTACTGAAGTTAAGGTATTAAAGTCTAGTGTAAAGATTAAAAATCACTGAATTAAAAAAATCAAAACTGTCGCTGGATAAGCACTAAAAATAATTAATTAAAATGAATATGTTTATAATCCATAAAATGTTATATTTGTTCAGTGTAAAATATCAATGTCTCTATTATAATCACAAAAGAAGCCATTACTATTGAAATATAAAAAGCAGTACCATACTAGACAGACCTGTTTTTTTGTTTTTTAAATAGTAGCAGAATGTCTACAGTCTTAGTTATTAAAATATTTCCAACAATAATATTTTTACAAATATTAATACTGTAAACCCTCTTATTAATGGACTAATAATGGAAATGTGAATTTGATAATGCCTAGTATCTGATACAGCCACTCCAGACATATGTAATATGCAACTTATATAAATTCAGTATTTTAAATTTGACTTTATATAAAATAATTTCCATAATTTTTTTAAAATTTTTTCAAATATATAGCATAAATAGGTATTGTACTTACTCCACTGTAGTTATCCATTCTGTATTTATTGAGTTTTGCCAGGACCTATAGATGGCACTGTAGTGTTTCAAAATGGTGGCAATAAGGATGATCCTTATGTTTGTATAGCAATGATGTTATACATTTTACAGTTATAATGCTGATTATTCTTGTTTTTCTATAAATATTATTAGTGTGAGAATGACTGTAAGTTTAAGTGAAATTTTTCAATTCATAAATACGTATGAATTGTCTAACAATCGATGTCTTAAAGGAGAGGCAGTATTGAAAGCTAAGCACATTATATCATGCGGTGTAAAAACGAGAATATGAAAAATCTTAGAATATAGAAGCATTATGTTTGCATACCAGTTCTTTGAAATCACCACCGCATTATAAATATTACAAAAGGTGGAAATACATTTATAACAACATGTTCCTGCAGTTGTCAGGGCTCGACAAACCCGGTAGCCAATTGCTACCAGAATTTCCATTTTGGCTACCGCTTACAAACAGGTGGTAGCTATTTGGCCACCGGCTAATGCAAACAGTTGACTCTAGGGACTCCGATATTGTAAAGAAGGCCATAGTCCTAATTATATTTAAAATCTGAACCTTTAGGACAAATTTATTCCCTGTATGCTTTAAATTTATTACAATATTGTTTAATGTTTTTATTATGATAGCCGAGCACCTGAACGAATCGCTTTGTTTACATTTCGATCCCGACCACCATGTTTTCTCCAAACACTCTCTTATTGGCTGCCGGATTTCATCTTCCGTAGCTGTCAAAGTGTACTTATTCATTTAAAAAAGAGATGATAAAATATATGCATATAATTTAATAAATTTCCTTTCAAAAATAGAAAATAAAGAGGTTTACTCTTACAAGGAAATTAACTTGTTTGATTGTGTTGCATTGGCGAACACGCACTAGACTTCTTTTTGAGGTAAACAAATTCGGTCAGTCACCTCCTTGAATAAGCCTAAATGCCATTTTCCGACGAAATTATTTTTGTCAGAAGAAGGATTTATTCCCTTTCGATAACATTTTTTCTGTAGGCTTTTCATATATAACTATAGGTTTACATTTAATAAAAACGTATTTTCCAATGGTGCCCTCGTATTGTGATTAAGTAAAATCTGGTAATAGTTTTATATCATACGTGACGTAATGTTTTTTTTTTTTTTTTAATCCTTTTAAATAAACGTATTTTCACAATAGTAATCGATTAATAAAAATATATTCTATTAAAAGTAATATAAATTATATAAGTTTGTGTGTAACGAACCAGTAATTGCACCAAATTTAGCCAATAAAAACAATTATATATATATGTTTATAATTGCAGGAATTACAAACATTTATTTAATGTACATTAAATCCTTTCAGTAAATCGGTAGAATTTTGTTAGATAATGCTTATATCATTAAAAATAATCTAATATTGATCATTTTCACAGCTTTTTTTCCCCAAAAATTTCGCGGGAAATTTTGACCTAAAATTTTGTTTTGGAAGTTTTATTTTCAGTCTAGAATCGGTAGAAAGCTCGCGTTTTCGACTTCTAAACGATGGATTAACGTGGGATGATGTATTTTTTTTTTTTTATTTTTAATCGATTTTTATTGGAATTTAATCAAAATTTAATGAAAATATTGCATTTATTCAATAATTAAAATTTTGCCACAGCTCTTCATTGTGCTTTATCTTGGGTTAACCCGAGATAAGGCATTATAAAAGTAAATTTTTGAAAAAAAATCCTATTTCAATAATCGAAATCAAAGAAAATATCTTCCTTGGCTCGGCATGCCCGAATTCAAAACCAAAACCAAAACCTAGCTTCAGACGAATACCAAACTATCGTAAGCAGCGGGTATTAATTAAGAGAGCGACTTTTTCGGTCCGTTTTTCGATCTTGTCATCAACCTTGATAGTCTTCGTGTGTGTGCTGTTTTTGAGTCGATTCATTGAACATTAAATGGTGACAAAAATGCCAGACAATGCCATTGACATGTGGTTTGAGTCATCATTGCAAAAAAGATATATAGACGGACATAGTTATAGAATTCCAAAGTAAATCCTCTCAAAAAATATGCAATGCTTCTGACAGCTGCATATGTCTACCATGATGTATGAACAATACTTGAAGGGTTCCCCAGAAAAACATTCCAAGCACCAAACTGTAAATTCAACATAAGCTAAAAATAAAAGCATTTTCTGTCTATAAATTTGCTTTAAAATTTATAAACTGAAAATGCTTTTCTTTTTAGGTTATGTTGGATTTACAATTTGGTACTTGGTATGTTTTCTGGGGAACCCTTCAATTTTCTGTCAATAAAATTATGTTGTTACCATTAATAAGCCCAAAAAATTTCAATTTGATTTTAACAAAGTACTTTACCTGGTTTTACCGACGTGAAAGTCTCACTTTTGAGTTGGCTACCATGAAATTTGCATTGGTAGCCAATTGTCTACTCAACTTTTTGAAATTTGTCAAGCCCTGAGTTGTCCTCATTCTGTTTAAAAAGTCTTGTTTAAATAATTTATAAAATATTATTTTATACATTCAGATCGGTTCCTTTCACTGGTTTGTTTATCGTGCTTCCTTACTAATAGATTTAAAGATGGAACCACATTTTTTTTAAATGCCACAATTTTTTAAGCAATATTTTAAAAATACTTTAGAATATGGCTTCAATAATTCTATAAAACGATGTTCGAAAAAAATTGCGGTACCATCTTTAAATCTGTCTGTAATCAAGTTTTAATCAGATCTAATTATTAAATATTACATATGTAAATTAAAATTAATGAAAATCTGTTTTGACTTAGCATTTAAAACAGTCAGACGATTTGAAATAGTTGCTACAAACACGAAAATTATTAGTTACATCTTTTCCTGTTTTTTACTTAATCTTCTACAAATCTCTTAATTTCTTTTCTTTGCAAACTTATTCCTTTTCTCGCTCATAATGAGCATTATGGAACAGAATATAGTTTATGATTCTATACACTATTTTGAAATACAAATGATCACCCCAACGATTTAGGGCAGTCATACTCAACCTTTTTTTTTCCCAGGCCACATACCTTTGTTTGCTACATCAACTGGGCTGCAACATGCTATATCAGTGGTTGACACAACACTTAGTTGTTGTTGGAATGATTTCTTCAAGAAAGCTAATTTTTCATGTCTTATTAAAGACCCATTAACAAAAGTGTCATTAAATGATTTATGTTTTGTGGTATAATGACAATCAATGTTATACTGTATTGTTAAATTTAACTACTAGCATTACAAGCAGACCAGGTCACTTCAAGTAGACCAAAAAATTCATTTATTCAAAAGAGCGCTTTTGGCTTATGTGCCATTATCAACTCTTACATAACGTTCTGACGGTTTTGGAATGATAACATACAATTCTATTCAGTAGTAGTTTAAATTCAAAACTTATAAATATTTAAAATATTCTTTAATTTCAGTTCTTTACACGTGTTCATAAGATTTTGTTAAACGGGAGGACTTTACATAAAAATATAAGTAAAAAAATTAAAGATATAATATAATACGATAAAAATAAACTGTTGAAAATAATTAAAAACAAAAACAATAAATCTTCTGCTGTCTGCGCAGTCTTTTTTAGAATTTATTACACGTTTATTTCTCAGTGCATGTTCCTGTTCAGGGCATATTTCCATGGTTTCTCTAAGCTGTCTACTTGTCTGTCATTAAGATCACGTTAGCCTTACCTTTATAAATCTATATTCCTTCCGCTATGAATAATTCATGTGTGTTAACAACTTGCTTTCTTCCCATTTTATTTTCACATTATCCTCGTATGCTCTCTTGGCTAAGGCTGTGATAAAACTTGCATTTTTTACATCCCTTTTGTGTTCGGATATTCTTTCCTACAGTTTCTGCAGGTTGCACCTATGTAAAGTTCTTCTGTGTTGTTGTCTAGGTTCTGCAACGGAATACTGTATACTCCTGTTCTTTCTGCTTGACTGTAATTGTCTTTAACATTTAATAAGTTAAAGATCATTGGCAGCCTCTTATATGCATCTTTTTGTTTCTTCAAACAAGTAGACAGCTTAGAGAAACTGTGGAGATATACCCTGAACGGGTACACGCACTGAGAAATAAACGTGTAATAAATTCTAAAAAAGACTGCGCAGACAGCAGAAGATTTATTGTTTTTGTTTTTAATTATTTTCAACAGTTTATTTTTATCGTATTATATTATATCTTTAATTTCACTTATATTTTTATGTAAAGTCCTCCCGTTTAACAAAATCTTATGAACATGTGTAAAGAACTGAAGTTAAGAATATTTTAAATATTTATAAGTTTTGAATTTAAACTACTACCAAATAGAATTGTACGTTATCGTTCCAAAACCGTCAGAACGTTATGTAAGCGTTGATAATGGTGCATAAGCCAAAAGCGCTCCTCTGAATAAATGAATTTTTTGTTCTTCTTGAAGTGACCTGATCTGCTTGTAAGTGTTAGTAGTTAAATTTAACAATACAGTTAAATTCCATATAAAGCAGTGCATTACTTAAGCAATAGTATCAATGTTATATTTTCTTAAAATGATACTTTCTTGACAAATCAAACACATTGTTGAACCTTTTTTATTCAGTACAACAAAATATTCCTCTTCCCAGTTATCTTGAAACACTATTTTCATCAGATATTTTTCGTTTGTTGTTTGAAGACATCATTATGGATGTTTAAATTATAGTTTGATGTAAAATAGTACGTTACAAAATAAGTTTTTCGAATCACTTAAGATAAATAAAACTATAATACTTATTTATAAATAAATATTAATAAGGGATTTATAGTAACTTAGGCACAATTGTCACCCTAACGAAGCACAGCAAAAGTGGTACAGATTAAAAGGGGGCTGAAACATCCAAACAATCCCTAATGGACCAGTAGTCAAAGGCTTATGAGATATAGAGCTGCAAAGTTCCATTGGTTGCAAACAGTGCATGCGGTTTGACATTATGCTTGGCCTCACCACAGTCTGTGATGTGACGCATCCTGTTCCCATGCTCCACTATCTATGCCGCCTATACACCTCTGTATCTCATAAACCTTTGACCCCTGGTCCACTAGGGATTTTTTTAATGTTTATGCCCCTCTTTCGATCTGTACCACTTTTGTTGTGCTTTGGTAAGGTGACAATTGAGCCAATATTTATAAATCATTAATAACAAAATAAAAAATAATCCTTACAAAATAATAAAATCATTAATAACGCTTATAATAAACAAACAATCAATCATGTAAATACATACACCTTGTCTAAACCATACACTAAATGTAACTGATATACTTACATTATAAAATAGTACTATTATGGTAATGCCGTTATAGTGAATGTTTGTTGCAAATTGAGTACAGGCAAGCAGTTAAGTGTCTCGGTGTCTGCTTAACCATCAATCAGTTGCCATTAATTTCAAGATTTTAAAAATTAAATTCATGACTGTATGTTTTGAGCCACATGTAAAAGCTTGGTGGGCCACAGGTCGAGTATGGCAGATCTAGGATTGTTCTTGAAAGAACACACAAAATATCCACCAGATGGCAGATTGACCCATGGCAAAAGTCAATAGATAATAAGTTTGAATATGTTAGTTTACATTATTAAAATCTCATATTCTTGATTTATTTTTGTTTTTGTATATTGATTGTTGATCTTAAGTATTATATTTCTGATATGATATCATTCTATGCAGTGTTGTCTCATTTTCAATCATGGAACAATATGATAACAACTATTGTAGTCATCTAATTTCAAGGCTTTTTAATCCAGAATTTTTTTTAAAAATGATTTTTCCAACTTACATAAAATTTAACTTGTATAAAGTTACAAAAAACATAACTCTTAAATAAGTTAGGGAATGGCTATACTTCTGAGTTATGTAAGAAAAAAACTAAAAAGTTGCCAAAACTGTAATACAGTATTGTATAAATAATACTAATGCATACATATTATGCAAAGTTATATTAACATTGTAGTGTGTAAAATCGCAATTATGCGATTGGGTATCACGTATTTTTATTTCATTTGTGTAAACCATCAATTGTGTAAACTGATAAATTGGAAAGAAGACGAAGTATAAAGTCTGATAGACAGAGTTTATTGCTTGTTGAGAAACTTCTACAAATAAAAAGGGAAAAAGGAAAAGAAGGGAGATAAATTATATAAAATTATGAAGAAAAGAAATATCTGTGTATAAAATGTAAAGAAAGATAAATATTCAGAGAAAGATGTTAAATTACAACAAGGATTAACAAACGCCTAATGTGTATCATTTAACTGTGGACTTTTGTATACAACAACATAAATCTCGAAGAAAACATGACATATAATGGCAATGAAGCTAAATAGAATTGCATGCATGTGTCATCAAGAATGTAAAGACATAAGTAAGACATGTATTAGACTTAATAAAAACAAAATACCAGAAAAAGTTCAGACAGAAGAGAGAGTCAAGGTAGTCAGTACAAAGGATCCATCAAGAAAAGTGGTGTGTGTGTGAGTGCACGTGCACGCACACTGAAAGGAGCTAAGAAGAAAAAGATTGAGAAGAAATATTAATAAAAGAAGAAGAAACAAACAAATGAACCGATCCAAAGAAAAATCCATGTGTGCAACCAAAAGGAATATTTTGACTTCAGAAGATGAGAGACTTTGTTAATACTCAAGATATTTATCTTCCAACTGTATTGGATGCACTCTCTAACTATATGATAGGGCTACAACAATTGTACAGAGATCTCTCTCAATAAAGGATCCAGGTTTATTTATAAACTGTGTTGTTATCATTTATTACATCATTGACAACAATACAGTTCGTTTCCTTCTCTCCATCCTTACTCATAAAAGTGCCAAAAGTTTTGGCTATCAAATATATCCTGATGCCACAGTAAATCTGCGGCCCCACAGTAGTTAATATAAGTAAATGATGATAAAAGATGATATTTGCTGTCTATTCATTAATTTTAAATATTCTTACTTTTAATATACATATACACACAAAACTATTCTGTTTATAATAAAACAAGGGAATAATGCTAAATTATTTTCTTTTAACTTTGAAGTATAAACTATAAACTTCAACTTTCTTTTAAATTAAATATAAAAATAATCCTTCTATGGTTCTCTTAGTAGGTAAAAAATACAATATAAGTCTGATGAGGATAGAATTATTATCAAAAAGTTTCCTTGTACTGCATAAATAATAATATTTTCCTGAGAGAATTAAATATGAATTAGAAAATATGATAAAATGTAAATAAATTATAATTATAAAGAAATGCTATGTACATTTTTATTTAATAAAGTTTCTATATTGCCAATTGGTTTAGAGCAAAGTATCATTTTCGGTATTAATGATATAGTTTATATTAATATTTTTATTATACTGTACATTTTATAAACAAATATATTTTATATTTGTTTATAAAATGTTTAATATTTAATTCATTTATAACTTGCATAATAGTTTAGAAGTAAAAATTATACAATAGTATTAAATTATAAACTTGTACAATTTAGATTGTTTTCAAAATTATATTTCCAATTCATAATACTATATTCATAAAATATTTTTAATACTAATTTGCTAATCATAATTTCATTTATTATAATTTCTAGAAAGCAATGATGATCACTAAGGAAAGTCTGCACTAAAAAGATTTCTAATGAAATATATTTTTCAATTTTCAGTACAAAGAAGAAGAAATTGTTTTTTCACATATTACTTTCACTGATAATACTGCTTGCCTTGAATTATTAGAAAAGGTATTGGAATTAATTTATTAAAATTATTTTTAGAATTATCAAAACTATTAATAATAAACAATTAAAACAAAATAATATTCCCATAATAAAACTATAAATATTAAAGTCCGAAAAAAGCACCATAAGCAGTGAAAAAATAACGTATTTAATTAGACAAAAACGTTTTCGGTATTGGTACTACCATCATCAATGATGATGGTAGTACCAATACCGAAAACGTTTTTGTTTAATTAAATATGTTATTTTTTCACTGCTTATGGTGCTTTTTTCGGACTTTAATATTAAAGGTTAAGCAGTTTTAGTGATTTATTTTATGATTAAAACTATAATTAGTATTTAAAATTACCAAATATGCAATAATTATTAAATGGAAAATTAAAATTATTGAAAACTTCAGGAATTTATTGTTCAGAAGTTAGTGGATGTTATATAACTTCAAAAACTGGCAAAGTGATGATTTATTTATAAAAATATTTATCCTTGTTTATTTAAATAAATACAAATACAGAAAGTAAGTGACAGTTGTGTAAAAATCTGTATTAAGTTGTATCATTTACAAGATGATTCAGTTGATTGTGACTCACTGAATTGGATGAAATTTTGAATGTTAGTGAAAGTCCATGTATTGATTCCTCTGATAAAATCTTAGATGTAGACACTCCACCACTTTTTATATAAATTTTTTTAAAGATCATGATTTTTGACATTTTCTTTAATTACTGTAATTGCATAAAATTTTTCAATATTTGAATAGCTATGTCAGTAGCATAACTGGCTGCAGTGTAAATAAAGTGGATTTGAGTCCCAATGAAATTATTTAATATAAAAAAAAAAATAATAATTTTTGTTTAAATTTATTCATTTTTTAGTTGTTGATTTTTGATAAATTCAAACTAGAGAAATAAATTCTATATTTTTTATTTTAAAAGATAAAAATAAGCCTTTAGCCCATAAATTTTGTATCTTCTTTTGTATATTAATACTAAAATTTTTATTCACATATTACCTCCTTTTGTCCTATTTTTAACATTTCAAAATATTGGGAGGATAATACTATATAAGTATTTTTATAAATCTAAAATAAAAATCCTATATTAATAACATGATTAAAAAAATCAACATTAAAAAATAAGAATCAGTTATATTGAAACTTCTCAAATAAATGTCATATAATATTGTAAGACAAATTTCTTACCAGTAGTCTGACATTGTTTTTTATCTGTTTAACAATAAAAAGCTAACTGTTTTGGAGATTATTGAAACTTTTACTACTGAACTTATAATCTTTTCCATAAATGTCTTAAAAAAAATAATTAAATTTTTAAATATGCAATAAAACATATATTTATTGTTTAATATTTTTTGTACGTCTATCACATTTTGCATAGTTTCCAATACAATCGTACCTTGTATTACATCATTTCAACTTATGTCATTTTTGACTTTACATTGGTTTTTTTTTGTTAGTAATAATAGGAAAAAATTAAAAATCTATTAAAGGCTGGGTCTTACAGGTGTAAAAAGCATTGCAAATATGCCAATGTATCAATGTTGATGATGTTATTTCCATTATATGGCTAGATGCTGTGTTTTTATGCCAAAGTTGACTTTTGTTCAACTTTCTATGCTGGGTATAAGAGTACATTGACCATTTATCCATATAGCCATCGATAAATAAAGTTCTTCAGTTTCACAATCCATATTAAATCAGCTAACTTCAATGATATTGGCCAATAGCTAAACGATGTTATTTATTTATAATAACTTAGAAAACCAATCTGCTTAAGTTCATTAAATAACAATTTTAAAAAATTGTTTGTTTTAAAATTGTTGTTTATTTATATTAACATCAGCATGTCCAATGTTTTGCATGTGATGGATTTACATCAGCGTATTGATGCCATGATTTACTCCTGTGAGATTCATCTTAACGTCAGTTTATGCAAGTTTACATTACGTCAGTCAATGAACAAATTAAAAATTCATAAAAATTTAAAAAATCACCTAAAAACCAATAAAAAAGAGAAGAATCACATTAAAATGAATAAAATAATGTTTAAAATATGCAAAATAATTTATAAAATTATCTAGAAGTTTAAAAATGTTATTGGTGATATTACAGGATCTAGGTCGCTTTTTAAAGAGTTTATTTGACTTAAGTCATTTTTTTACTTAAGTCACAAGACTTGGAGCGAATTAATGACGTAAGATGAGATATGACTGTATATGAAATTTTTTGTATTTGTTTAACATGAATTTTTAATTAAGTAAAGAATAGTTTTATTATAAAATTTAACTAATTTTGTGATAGTGGTCCCAGATTATAACATGAATTTGTGGAATAGGGATCTGATCTGTGTTAAAAGACAACCATGTTATAACCAATGGCTACAGTGTTTCTCTAATAGTCTAAAAACTTCTAATTTTATTCTGTTGAGCATGATAAACATACCTACACATTTGATATTTTTTAATAATCAAAAGGAAATTGATGTGAAATGGTGTGAATAACTAATAAAAACTTTTATGTAACATTTATGTGATGCTAATTTATATATATCATATATTTACATCAAGAAGAGTGCAAACACCAAAATTATATGAAAAATTTTAAAAAGTTTGTAAATTTTGTTTAAAATTGATAAATTTATGGTATAAAAAATTGAATTGAATTATGGCATAATTTTATGATTTTCATCAAAGATAATTTTGAAATTTATATATTTTATTATCGGAATTATTAATATTAATTTAAATTTTTATTGTTTTACAATAAATTATAATAATTAGACATTATCTGAAATCTTGTGATTTAATCTCTTTCATTCCATTAACAGCATTTGCCACCCATGGCAGGGAGGAACAATAGAACTTTACAACTGCAATTTCATGGATCCTAATCATTTTATTGCAGTTGTGTTTAAGGTTTTGAAAAAGGACCTTAATGAGTTTCTGATGATGGTCCCTAAATGTTTTCTGGCCAAAATTTCTTATTTTAAATGGCTTTTATGAAAATTTATATAATTGAGTATTTTTTAAAAAATTCTCTTTTTTCTCCTTTTCTTTCTCTATATTCTAGATCAGGTGTCGGCAAACTTTTTAGTAAATGGCCAATTAGTAAATATTTTAATTTCCACAGGCCAAGGAGCGCACACTATATTTCTATAGATAGGCCTACTTAAATAACAAGCAAAAAACAAGTTTTTACAAATTTATTGAACAAAATATACCATAATAATCAAAACAATAACAAAAAACAACATAAAGTTCAATATCATTCAAGCACAAACCAGCAGTCAAGAAAAACAAGAACTTTTATTAACAGAAAGTAAAAACGTTTTCAGTATACCTCTTGTACCATCATCAGTTACAAGCACATTAGAATAACATAATTTTAAAAAAGGTTCTAGAATAGAACTTCTTTACATATTTCAAAAATTAACAAAGCCGAAGAATGGTTCGGGAGAAAATATAAAATAAAATACACTGACGGAAAAAAAAATCCCAACAACAAGAAAAAATTATTGTAGAGTAATGAAATTTGGACAATGCATTTGTGTAGTTAACATGTTTAATTGATTAAATTTTCAA